>JASAMX010017937.1:0-28089 GCA_030248175.1 Microlaimidae sp. YZB2_3 | reverse complement strand
TTGAGCTTTCACTATTCTTTAAAATGTAAACATTATCTTATTCATAAAATGAGCTATACTTTGGATTTATGATTGTTATAATCTAAAACTGAAAAAGATGTACTAAAAGGTAATCTACAAGAAATATTACATTACTTTAAAAAATATAATCATTTATACATACATTTTTTTATTTTAACAACAAAAAATTCGCAAAAGAACTAAAGCGTATTTAAATTATATTTTATGTAGATCGCAGTTTAACTTGGATATTTAAGACTAATTTATACTATGGTCACTTTATTAATTAAAAAAATTTTTAAACACATGAGCTGGTTAGTAAACAAGTAAGCAGGCTGAGTCCGGTCCACTAAAAACGTCCACTAATTATTTAGATTTCCAAATATTATTCTTTTTTTTTCGTCATTATACTTTATAATTTTTTTTGTTATAAAATCTCTTTGTCTGAATGTGGTAAATTTATATTTAAATAAATTGGTTAATAATTGTTTGAAAAAGCTAATTAATTATTTTTGTATCATAGCATTTTTTTATATTAAACCCGTTTTTTACTAATTTTTTTAAATTTATGAAATATTTACTTCAATGTCGTAATAGATATACCAAAATAAAAAAAGTCATTAATATATTAAAAAAATCTCTTGAATAGAATTAAATTTAAGGCTGGTTCATATTTATGTCAAAACGTCCTTTGGGCAAAGTCCAAAGGACAAAAGTCCTTTGGACTTTGTCCAAAGGACAAATACAGCGTAAAAACGTCTTTTGGACTTTGTCCAAAGGACAAAGTCCAAAAGACAAAATCCAAAGGACAACGTGTTCATACTTTTTTGTCCTTTGGACTTTTCCTTTGTATTTTGTCCTTTGGATTTTTTCCAAAGGACAAATTTTAAGTAGCATTTATACTTCGTCTAAAGGAAAAAGTCCAAAGGACGGTTTGGCTTGTCCAAGGCTTTTCTAAAATTGTCCTTTGGACTTTGTCCAAAGGACGTTTTGTCATAAGTATGAACTAGCCTTTATTACATATTTTAAATGCCATTAATGAACCGGTCTTTGTTAGGCATTGCAATGCGTTTTACACTAGCATTAGTTTTATTTAAAAGTTTCGGCATGCAGCAATCTTCGTACTTACATGGTGGACGCTAGACCATAAAAATTCTGAGGCTGTTGTTTTGAGGGAAAAGATATGCCCATCTAAAGAAATACAACAAACTGTATAATATTAATCAGACACAGTGAACCATAAAGTCTAGACGTCGAATTAAATCAACCACAATTTTCATTGAAAATAATTTTTTCTTACCACCATAGTTTTGATCTCGGCGTTTTAAAACATGAGGGATTCTAGTGATTCCCACTTAAATTGAACAAATTAAATTTATTCATCATATCCCGGCAAGGACGGGGTGTCTCAATTGAAAAAGTAGGTTTTTATCTGCCTCCTACCTGCCTCCATCGCAAATTTTTTTATCTTCTACCTGCCACCGATCGTCTTCCTACCAACCTCCATTCTCTATTTTCTGCCTCCTAACTGCCTTCAAGGCATTTTCGGCTGCCTCCTACCTGCCTCCTAACCTGTATATGCTTTAACATTAGGAGGCAGGGCCACGGCTCCTACATGCCTTCGTGACAGTTTTACCCGTCTCTACCTCGCCTGGTACCTGCTTCCGAAGAAGTTTCATCTGCCTCCTAATTTGACTCCGCTCTTCCTGCACCCTGTCTCTTAACTGTCTCTGAGGCAGTTTTACTTATTTTCTACCTGTCTCCACTCTTCCTCCACCCTGCCTCTTAACTTACTCTGAGGAAGTTTTACTTACTTTCTACCTGTCTTCACTCTTCTTCCACCCTGCTTCTTTACTGCCTCTAAAGCAGTTTTACCTACCTTCCACCTGCCTCCAATCTTCCTTCACTCTGCCTCTTAAGGTAGAACTTCACAGTTTTGAACACTTGGACTACAAGTTGCATATCATCATAAATATTAATTTTTGGCCCATAAAAGTGGGGTGCTATAAAAAGTTAAGACTTTGTGCTATCCAGTGGTTATAAAAACATCACCGAAAATTTGTCCAGTTCGCAACAGATGTCCATGGATTCGACCTCTGAAAACCACAATAAGGCCTTTTAAAAAAAATTGATTCATTATTTTTGGGCGCAATTTTATAATAAATTATGGTAATATAGGGGGCAACTTTCAGAGATGGTTTGGGTTCAAAATGATCTTAGGATTTTTTTTAAATTGCAAAAAAGACTTTTTTACAAAAATATGTAGTAAAAAAAATCCTGAAGTCCTTTTTTAATCGTTTAATATAAAAAAATGGTAAAAACCTATATCTAACTATTTCCAAGTTTTCGTTTAAAAATAACGAATCTATTTTTTTTTTAATTTTCGTTTAATTTTTTTTAATTGACGCCGAGAAACTACATTTTGAACCATTCCTTTAAAAGGTGCTTTTAATTGAAAATCTCAGCTGACCTAGTAGTCGAGTGGTTAGTCGTCGCGCTCGGATCCTCGGATCCATGGGATCTAAACTTAAAGTAGGTTAAAATCCCAGTTTTTAGTTTCCATTTAAAAATAGCTTGGCACATACCGAGGACATAAAAGCTGGCATTTGAACTGGCATAGGAATGAACATAGGAGAGGGACCGGTTCCATTGGCACTCAAAACAGAGTTTGCAGGCGTTGATTGGTTTACCTGCTGAATAAAAAACGTAATTAGTTTTTTTCTTTAAAATAAAAAAAATGGATGGGTTTGCCTTGTATTGAATAATGATTGATGACTGGGTTTTTATAAAAAATTTCATTGAAAAAACTTGCCTGTTTTTCCTGTTGATTGATCTAACCAGTAATTCATCGAAATGGTAAATAAATCTTTTTTAGAGTTAATTGCGAACAAAAATAATTGCAGTTATAATTTAAAAAATTCTAATCTAAAATTGAAAAGCTGAAAAATAATATTTTAGCTCTAAATTAGAAAAACTAAAGCGTAAATAAAGCTTACATTTGATCCGCCATATAGGTTACCATTCATTCCAAACAATCTTGCTGAAACATAAAATATTGATTACATAAGGATAAAATCCAAATGTATTTTTTTTAAGAAAAATATAAATTCCGTCAAAATGACAATTTTCTGTCTGATTTAGGGTTTTAAAAATTTTTAACATTTTTTATTTTAGTTAGGCTTAGGCTTATATGCTTGTTTAGAGATCGTGGTTTAAGTTTTATATCAGTTTTAGAACTCATTCTTAAAATTAAGAAGTGCACGGGTGAAATTTCGAAAGTTATTTATTAGTGATGGGCAGTTCCAGTTCCGGGTTCCGGATGTTCCGGGCAAAATTTTGAATTCTGGTTCTGGTTTCTGTTCTGTATTTTTATATAACCTCAATTCCAGTTCCGGTTCCTGTTCTGGATTTTTGAAAAATCTCAATTCCGGTTCTGGTTCCGGTTCCTGTGTTCCGGGGGTTTCACAATGTGATAAGCAGTTCCGGTTCCTGTTCCGGATTTGTGAAAAATCTCAATTCCGGTTCCGGTTCCTGATCTCGATTTTTGGAAAATCTCAATTCAGATTCTGGTTCCGGTTCCGGTGTTCCGGGGGTTCCGTAGTTCCGCCCACCACTATTATTTATCTCCGAAATAGTTATTGATTGCCATAAAACCACTAAAATATAATATTGCTGCTTTACTATAAATATCTTTATATCTTTCAAATACATATTATTTAATTTAATAGCCGTTCTTCAGATTAATTTCATTCTATTAAAATAAAAAAGTAAAAAAAGGATAAACTTTTAAAAAATTTTTGATTTAAGTTTTTTAGAAAGTAGTGTGCATTAGGAGAAATTTTTAACCATTCATATCTCGCAAATATAGCGTAAACTTGCAGATTTTTTTATTAGAACGTACTCGATCTTTCATATACATACACTGACAAAACTATCGACTTTTTTCACTCTTATAACCAAATCACCTATAATGGTTTTCTCTATTTACAAGATGCTTACTTAAATTTTTTTTTCAAGAACACATTAATTTTGAACAAAAAGACTTTCAATTTGTAATTCTTTTGAATCTTGAAATCTCAGATCGCATGTAGCATATAAACATCGGTAAAATCTGCGGCAGTTGAACTAGAAAAAAATTTAGTTTTCAATCATTCCTAACACTTTCTAAAAACGGGTAACGCTTACGATCCATGGGAACCATCATGAACATCGGCTGCGAAACACCGTTGGAATTCACTGTATATGGACCACCGTTTATTCCAGAAAGTTCTTGGGCGTTATTGTTCATTTCTACAGTTGTCGTAGTGCCTAGAATTTTTTGAATGAAATTATATAGGCACCTTGCATTGGAACTTGGTTTATATACATGAAGTATGCATTATACATAAGCGTCACCATAATCGATAATTACCGTATCTCCTACTTATCTTTTGTAGTATGCAGCTCAACGGACCAAAAGGGCCCGAAATTTCGATCGGTTGATCGCATACTACGAAAAATAAGTAGGAGATACGGTAATTATTCATTATGGTTACGCTTATGTATATTGCATACTTCATGTATAAATCGAGTTCTAGTGCAAGGTGTATATAAACTGGTCGATTGTTCACACCGGGAAACAAAGATAATGAGTGAGAGCATTAATTCGCAAGTAAGCAGTTATAAATAAAACTGTTTTGACATAAAAAACTAAAGCCCGGTTCACACCAGAGTGACAAGTGGCAAGTGCCAACGCGTTCACACCGCAGCGACAACTGGCAGTTTGAGCGTGAAAACGTTTAAACATAAATGTAAAGTGTAAATGTAAACACTTTACATTTAAACGGGAAAACGTTTAAACATAAATGTAAAGTGTAAATGTAAACACTTTACATTTAAACGTGAAAATTTTTAAACATAAATGTAAAGTGTAAATGTAAACACATTTAAACGTGACAAGGTTTAAACATAAATGCAAAGTGTAAATGTAAAAACTTTACATTTGAACGTGAAAACGTTTAAACATAAATGTAAATTGTAAATGTAAACACTTTACATTTAAACGTAAATGTAAAGTGTAAATGTGCATAGGACGCGTTGTCGTTTATCACTACGTGTTACTTGTCAATCCGATGTGAACCAGGCGTTGGACAAAAGTTGTGTAAAAATTGAACCTGCTTACAATAAATATTTTATATATTGGTCTAATAGAAAATTAAAAATAAATTTTTAGTGTTACTAAAATTTATTTATTCAGCTATATTATTTAATTAATATATAATTTTTATGTACCTGAAATAAAGAATTGGTTACTATGAAAAACAATTATAACATAATAAACGAGTTAACATACCGTTAATAGGTGGTTCACCCCCTCCTTTGATGCTGGCTACTAAGCTTTTCGAATCGTAAGAATCGTAGGTCCCATCCTAAATATTATTATTGTTAACTTACTCATTTTCATTTTTAATTAAATAGATTTTACTAATGGCTCAATTTTAGTGCTGATTTTTTTAAGCCGTTGAATCATATTCTAGAAAGTTAACACTCTTCGTTTTGGTTAATTCTTGCGGCCTTAATTGGTTCAAAATGATTGTGTTTTGCTTGTGATATTCTTTCTAGGATAAACACTTTGACTAAAATAAAAAATGTTTACCCAAAAACTTTTTTTTTAAATTTTTTATATGTGTACTAGTGATATTCCTACCCTTTAGTATCATACTCTAAATCTCAGGCCATTTAAACCATAGAGAGCTCCGAAGCTCCGCCCCTTAAACAAGCGCTTTTAAGCGTATTTAAATATGAAATAATATGTTCTAAAAGTTTTGAAAAAAAGTTTGTAGAAATTTTTCGATGAAGTAATTTATGGCATTACTCTTTATTTATTTATAATATTTACAACAAAATAGGGCGAAGTTCCAAAGCTCCCGGGGTTGCTCCGAAGTTCTTAAAAGCAAAGCTCCGGAGTTTGAAAATTTGTTTTTGTTTAGCTATAATCTAATTGGTTTTCGTTCTACACCATGTAGCAAATCCACAGAATTTATATAATTGTTATTTTATTCAACAGGTGTCCAATCAGGATGTACTAAATTTAGACACAAACTTTGCATAATTCGGTGGTCGACATAATTGCCTCACTAAAATTTCTCCCAATCTCACGAATAAAATTAAAAATATTTTTGCATATTTTAGACTAAATAAGTCACCTCAATCAGCTATCGCATACAAGAATTTTTACGCTGCAGTGCTCTTACAAGCTCCAGCCGAATATAGACTAGTTCGGAATAAGGGTTTTTTAGTGTTAGGAAAAAGCTACATAACTACTAGCGCCAATCATATGTAGAGGGAAAATTGAGAAACAGCGAGCGACTAGTACATTTTACGGTTTAAAATATTTCAAATATTTATTGGTTTAAAATCTCGACCCCTTCTCTTCAAAATTTCTTAAATACTTTTTAAATATTGCAAAAGCAAAAGCAGTTTTTGGAGATTTTTAGTTTTTTGCCGCTTCGTACGTACGGCGCTGCTGGCGCGCTTGTTTTCCAGTTTTTTAATGTTTCAATTACAAAAAATGCCTAATTTAAAAGTTTGGAATGGACTTTTTAAAATTAATTTTTAAGTTTTGATTAGTTTTACAAGCAAAACTTTAAAAAAACTATGTAGGTTTAAAATTAGTTTAAAAGCACGAATTCCATCTATATTTATACCAATTCGAAATCACTGTTCAGGATAATACTATTTTAGTGGTGATTTTCAACTATTGTGACGTTTAATTAAAAAACAAAAATTTATTTAGCACAAACTGATATATTAAAACACTTCAACGCAGTGAAACATATCGTGTAGCAATTTTTATGAAGTATAGATTTAAACTTAAGAAACTAAGAAAGCTAAGATTTTTTCAAATTTTATTTTTTCTTTTTGTACCCTCTTTCGTACAGTAAAAGACACTTATTCCGAACTAGTCTATAGGAATCGTTAGTTAAGAGACGTAAGCTAAACATTCAGTATTAGTTTTGCTGATAATTGCTGAATTAAATATAATACACATATTACTATAAGTAAAGAATAAAAATTACCTGCAATACCGGATCAAATAGTTCGTCCAAAAATTTGTCAACATCGGAATTCTTTGAAGGTATTTGTACACGACGAACATGACTGGCTACACTCATTGCTAAAATTAATTTTATTATAAAGCCTATAGTTAAATTCCAAAAGGATTGTAATTAAACAATCTAAAGGATTGTAAAATAATCTATTAACCTTTTGCAATTGTTATCGCGGATTAGACACGGTGTATATATGGCGTCTTGCGTTTTAAGGCTGGTTCATACTTATGACAAAACGTCATTTTGAACAAAGTCCAAAGGACAATTTTAGAAAAGCTGAAACGTCCTTTGGACACGCCAAAACGTCATTTGGACTTTTTCCTTTGGCAAAATATGAATGCTTACTTGAAATTTGTCCTTTGGACAAAGTCCAAAGGACCAAGTCTAAAGGAACAAGTCCAAAGGACAAAAAGTATGAACACGTTGTTCTTTGGACACAGGCCAAGGGACAAAGTCCAAAAAACAAAGTTCAAAGGACAAAGTCAAAACGACAAAGTCCAAAGTACAAAGTTCAAAAGATAAAGTCCAAAGGACAAAGTCCAAAAGGACGTTTTGATGCTGTGTTTGTCTTTTGGACAAAGTCCAAAGGAATTTTGTTGTTTGAACTTTGTCCAAAGGACGTTTTTTCATATGTATGAACCAGCCTTTAGTTTAAATGGCGGGTGGAGACGTCAAGTTTAACACTGGCACTGGTGCTAATACTAGCACGTTCCATTTTCCTTTTTAGGAGGTGTTTTTTTATTTTGAAAAATTGGTTAAGAAACGCTTATTTTAATAGCATTGATAAAAATAATAATGTTATTTATTACCATTTTTGAACGTTGTAACTTGTAATTAAATTTTTATTTTTTTAGCAATGTAATTGTCATGTCAAAACAGTTGTGGGTGTAATGTGTCGCAGTGTGGATATGATATAGGCAACCATAAAACCTTCTGCAACACTTCTTAAGCGCCGCTGCAGTATTTGTGCAGTGGTGCTGCGGTATTCCCAGTTTTGAAATCAGTTGTATATTTAGAAGTCAGTCGGTTTGTTTTATCAAGCTTAACAATTATACTGACGAAATGTATAGGTTGTATTGGAAGATGCTTGAAGTTTGAAATATTACCCGAGTACTCAGATGGAAGTCGACGTCTCATACGGTCATCATCCAGCGTGGATCCGCTCAAGTGGGATCCAACGGCGTAAACCGGGTCATCCCGAGTGGAGCCGATCAAGGAACCGCCAAGATCCGATGCCATCACCAAACCATTCATACCGTCTCTCATATCCGTTGTGGTCATTACTGAGCCGGTTCGAATTGTTGTATTTAGCTCTTGAGTTTCTACGCAAAAATACAAAGCAAAAATACAAAATAGTAAAATGGACTATTAAAATAAAAATAAAAATTCTTCGCTGAATTTTAAGTCTATCTATATTAACCTATATTACCAGCTTATTCTAGATTGCTTGACACTGGTTTTTATCTACTCTTACACTAATATTGTTTTGTTTTAATCATTAATAAGATTTGGTGTTTTTTAAGGTCCAATCCAATATAGGATAAAAATTAAACTATAAAACTCTATGCTTAATAAATTGTTACGTTTTCCTTTAATTTCAATGTGGTTTATATAGCTGCCCACTTTGTTTTTAATTGCAATTAGGATAATTACTTACTTTTAAAGCTTCTAAGTGATTAAAGTTAAGTTTTATTTTTCTTTAAAGTATTGTGAGGTCCGAATATATACACTGTAATTTATCAAAACTTGGACTAAGAAAGTGGATATTCTAGCCTTTTCAAATTTAATTCTATATTTGATTATTGTGTATTTTTTTATTTTTCTCGTTTTCTTTTTTTGTTTTAAATAAAAGCGTGTCAAATTAACTCTATGAAGTTAATTACCACGCTCGGTTTCTCTTTCTGATATTGTCTGAAGTGGACCACCAACCCGGTAAACTCCTTGCGGCGCTCCAGATTGACCTGCTCCTAGCAAGGCCGGGTTGTGTTGATTTGTAGATGTGGGAGGCGGGGGAGGAGCTTGCTCCGGAGGCGCTGTCCTGTGATTGACTGGCGCACTTCTCGTCCAATCAGTGGGAGGGGGTGGTAATTGTTGCTGGGCCGGCGACTGGTCTCCCGGGTATGGATCTGCATAGTGGCCATTAAAATTTGTAGACTCAGAACTGAGCGCTGTAAAACGTATACAATGTAAAAATTAAAAAAGCTAAAAATTTTATTTAAATTCAGTCAATAATAAAATTACACTCTGTTTAAATAGTAAGTTGTTAGATTTTTTATAAGTATGTATTTAAAACTATAGAATATATAATTATTTTAATAAATTAGTTGCAACACGAAGAGGCCTAAAATAATTGGGAAAAATACTTACATCGAGGTGAAGCTATTTGCTGCAAAAATTCCTGTTGAACAGCCATATATCGACGATTTAAGCTAGTTTTGCTTGTCGAAGTTGATTGCGTTTGATGAAAGTTATAGTTATGTGGGCTACTGACATGACCATTGCTATAACCATTAGTGGTGTAACCGTTTGAATGACCCTCTAAGATATTACTATGGTTGTTTACATTTGTATTTTCCATCCTATTGCCATTAATATGGCCATACTGACTTTTATGTAAGCCATTGTGTTCATTAACATATCCATTATTGCTATTTTGGTTATTTTTATAACGACCATATTCATCATGGCCATTGCTGATTCCATTACGACTATTTAACACATTAGGTACATGTCCATTCATATTCCCATTCATTTGAATAGGAGGTTGACTGTTCATTTGATAATTAGGGTAATTTTGATTACCAACATTCGTTTGACCATGAGGATAATACCCATTAACATTACCGTTCAGGTGAGAATTACCAAAATTTGCACCGTTCATATGGTGGTTCAATGAATTTACAAGTAGGTTGGAGTTGTGGTGTTGTGGTAAGTGAAGTTTTGGTTCTTGTGATACAATTCGATTGCCTGGTGAGCTTCTAAAAAATTAATATTTCTTTCCTTTATTTTCAAGCTAAATTATTTGTAAAAACTGCTTTCTAATTAATATTTTTAACTAAAAAATTAGTGTCAGAATTTTCATGTCAAAAAATTCTGTATTTACTTTTGCATAATGGGAAAAATATTAAAGACTTCAAAATAACTATATATTATCTCAAATTTATCCACACTTATTAAATCATATATTTATACGATTCATTTTAAACATACCCTCCTTATTTAGCGAAAAATTAAAAGATTTTTAAATACGCTTCCATTTTTAAATACGCTTTAAATCCGTAATTTTTTACATAAGATTTTTAAAATTGTGACTCATAAATCTTCCCATGGACGTTCATGCAAACTTTCAATTTTTTTTCGTGGCGTTATCTTTTTATAAAGATACTGTAATGAGATGACTTATCATTAATAAGGTTTTTGTATGCATTCCAAAAGGGATTTTACGAGATCAGGCAAATCTTACTGATAAAAATAATTAAAGTTCAAACAGAAAAGCTAATGATTTAAAATATGAATCCAGTGTAGCACCATTAAATTACAGCGAAAATTCCTGACTTAACTGTTGAAGTTATAGAGCCTTTAGAATCACGCAAAATATCATACTATTATAAACATGAATTTCAACAACCAGTGAACTATGCCAAAGTAAAAAATTAAATCTGATTATAGGGAAAACTGGATTACGTTTTGATTATTTTTGTTAACTTTGTTAACTTAGACGTGCTAGGCTTGTTGGAAGCACCTTTGAAAAGATTTTTATCAATAATTAATACAACTTAGCTAAATACACAAAACGTAATATAACACTTGTGGCAATTCTTAGCGCAAATTTTTTAAATATGCTTTTATCTTGTCTGTGCTTCTCACTTCTAACTCTTTGTTTGTGGAGGAAGGTGCCGGCATTTCACCATAAAAAATTACAAACAAGAACGCTTACATCCTACTGCTGGGCGAAAGCTTTTGCTGGGAACCGGGAGAACCGGCTTTTCCTTTTCGGTTGGCTGCCGCAACAATAAAGTGCGGTTGTGAAGCTGGAAACTCCCGGGGTAATTCCAAATATGACATCAAATCGAGAACGTAATCACTTCCTGCCATATAAATGTCTACATCAGGGGCTTCAAGGCCAACTGTCCAGCCACGGACATCAGCTACGCCCCTAGATTTATTACAAATTTTGACTTTACTTGTTTTTAATGTTAAAATCAGTATTTTTTTATATTTTTTTAATTCGACAATGTTTTGTTCTTTAATTTATATTTGTAGCTAAATGTCTAAATCAGGGGCTTCAAGGCCAACTGTCCAGCCACGGACATCAGCTACGCCCCTAGAATTGTTATAAATTTTGACTTTACTCGTTTTTAATGTTAAAATCAGTATTTTTTTGATTTTTTCTTAATTAGACAATGTTTTGTTCTTTAATATATATTTGTAGCTGTAAGCTTTTTAGGTTTGTTAAATTTTTAAAATTTTTGAAATCATCCATGATATTATTTTAAAATAAAAAAATATATACAAAAGAACAAAATTAGTATATAAGTTTTTTTATATAAACAATGAATATTTATATAATATTTATGTAAAATTGGTAAAAAAGGGTTCTAAATATCAAAAACTTGAAAAAATGTGCTAAATATTCAAATCACAAAGAAGATGGACAAAGCTCTACTAAAATGCTTACTTTTGACGAAGAGCTCGTTCAGCGAATTCACCTGCAGTACACCAGGAATCTACTTCAGAAAACGCCTTCATTCCTAAATGATTTCAATTAAACGTAATTTGATATAAATATAAAAAATCAAAATTTAATTGGTATCATGGACAGACCAGCCCTTTACCACACCTATGTATGGTGTATAAAATTTTGAATAATTATATCGATTTAAAGATAGACGATTTTTTAGATTAAACATTCAAAACTTACGTGGAAATAGCCTAAAACTAAAAATGTGCGAATATTACCATCTTGAGTGTCAAAAAAAATTCTCACAGAGAGTAATAAAAGTATGAAACGCCTTAACTGAAAATACCGCTCGCGCAAATTCATTAAATAAATTTTAAGTAAGTCTTAAAAATGTAGAATTGACAACTTTTTGTGAACTTTACTTTTAGGCTGCAAATAAGTATGTAGTTTGTTGTACAGCCTTGCTCTGTTTAATTACTATATTATTTGAGAGTAAATAAACTCTATTCTAAATTTTATTCTATTCTATGTTAGAAACAAAGTTCCAATTTGAGCATTCAGAGAATGAATTTGATTATTTACAAATTTTAATAATCAAAACACAACGTATGTGTGATGGATGTAGTTGCAAGTAATTCTAATTTTTTTCTTTATTTTATGTTATGTATTTTTCACACTACTGTTATACAACAAAATTTATATTTATATTATACTATAAAATTTCCTCTATTTTTAGTACATCCAAACTTTTGTAACAAAAACATTTAAATAATAAAAACATAAAAATTATAATTTGAATGTAATTATAGGACAATTTTTATATTTTTTGAGTGGGTGTGATTTTTCCATTCACTAAATCACCAAATCGCTTGGATTTGAATCGTCTGGTGGTTCACACCGGATGGCAAGTGACAAGTGACTATGGGCTTTTGTTTATTTTTGCACACACGGTCATTTTTGCCGCTGTTTGACAGGTGCCACTTGTCAGCTGCCACTACAATCCGAACCGGCTTTTATTAGTGTTGTAAAAAGTATTGATTTTGGATTATTTTAAGTAAAAGTAATTTCAAAAATTATAATTTAAGTAAAGTAAGAATAAAATTAATTTGTGATTTTTTTATTTTAAGTAAAGTAAAAGTAAAAGTAATGGTCAAAATTTTATTTAAGTAAAGTAAAAGTAAAAATAAAAGTAAAAGTATAATAAAACTTATTTTGAAACTAAGAAAAACACCGGTTTTTTTAGCTCGGCATCTCCGTTCTAAAGTTTTTTGATAATTTTATGTATAAATTATCATTTAAATAAGTTTTTTAGTCAAAATAAATGGTTTTGGCGTGTTAGCGGCTTAAAAAATTATCTTCTGCAATTCACTTTACAAAAATCCCATAGGGAATCTACCTATTGAAAATACTTAAATTTTACTTAAATTAATTTAAGTATTTGCAGTGAAAAATCCGAGTAAGAGTAAAAGTAAAAGCATTTGAAATTTCAAAAGTCGAGTAAGAGTAAGAGTAAAAATAATTGAAATTTCAAAAGTCGAGTAAAAGTAAAAAAAATCCAAAATCCGTTACTTTTATTACTTTAAGTAAAAGTAAAAGAAACTTTTTACAACACTAGCTTTTATACCGTCGCTCATTTTCGTTTCCAACGCCATCCTGGCTTTCTGTTGGGCGGCGGTGTGTTCAAGCATGCAGGGTGGGTACCGCCTGGTGTCCAACTGCTCTCGGTATATGGACTGGAGCAGGAGGCGGGAAATCATGGATCGATAGGTTTCGTTTTTGGCGTTGGCGACGTAGCTAAAACAAAACCAACATAAAGGTAAAAAAAGCGTAAACTTCACAAGTAGGCCAAAAATTTAGTCACTTATTGCTTTAAAAAATGCAATTTTAAAATCCACTTTTTATTTAATGCCCCTAATAAAATAAATTAAATATAACGCGCCTAGATAAAAAAGTACTTATGTCAAATTAGATAGTTATTAATCGGAAGCTAAGCAATAGATTTCAAATAAAGGTGTAAAGTGACGCTTATATATATGCTGAGAATCAATCTTAGCAAAAAGGCACATTTTATTCTTTTTAAAGAATTGGAAAAAAACCGCTTAAAAGTTATTTTATTCTATATGTCTTTCGTGTTTTTTTCTTATGAATTAATTAACATTTATTAGAATTGTTTTTATGTGTTAAATAATTTCTATAGTAATACAATAGTAATTAAAACGGTTAACTAATGAATTATAAAAATAGTTGACTTTAATATAAATTTGAAAATTCCCGGTGATGGCGGAAAGGAGGCGGACTAAAGGCAAACCCAACGTGGCTGCAACAGTCGTTTGTTGGATTAAAAAATGCCCCTATTAAATAACCATACAAATCACGGGAATCTGACGTCACTTTATCAAACAAATACTCCGTATTAAGTCAAATCTAATTGGCTAATAAAGTGACGTCAGATTCTTGTGATTTGAGTGGTTACTTAATGGGGGACATCTTTTAATCAAACGAACATTGTTGCAGCCACGTTGGGTTTACCTTTAGTCTTTATATTTTCTGTCTAAACATATACGCCCGGGGGAAATTCGCCCCTTTTTCCTGCTCTATTCTTAGAGCATTTTCCATGATTAGTAAGAACAGCTTACTTCAATATAAATTTAAACATTCCCGGCGATGGTGGAAAGGAGGCGGCGCACATGGCCATCAACCACCAGCCCCTTTCTTGGTTTTCCGCGTTCGGGTTGTCTTGCGTCTGATTGGTCAGCTGGGCGTAGATTTCGTCCCTTAGAATTAGATTGGAAAGACCCTGGAATTGAAATTTAGTTATCAATTGAAATTAATTTTGCTATAAAAATAAAATTTGATCATAAATGCTAGTGAAGTTCCCTGGAGCTCCACTTTTAGGAGCTCCGGAACTCCGCTCTATTTTTATACTAAGTTCGTGAATAATTAAAGAGTGATGACATTAATTTTTATGTCAAAACTTTTTTTGTAAACTAAATTTTTTCCAAAACTTCACTAAAGCAATAAAAATAGACTCACAAATACAGCTAGAGTCGTTTAAAGTGTATTTCAAGCTTAAATAAGCTTAAAATCGTTCATTTAAGGGGCGGAGTTCCGGAACTCCGGAGCTTTCTTTGCTTTAAATGGTCGAAGCTCCGGAGCATGATATTGGAGGGTAGGAACATCACTAATAAGTGCATGCTTTCATGCACTTATAATGTTAACAGAAGAACGATAAAGGTCCATAATTTGATTATTATTTTTAAAAATGGAGAACAGTAGCTGTTAACTCTGTTTAGGGAGGAAAAAGCGCAATTCTAGAAAAAACAGGCACGAGATCAACAGAGCTGAAGCAATTTTGAGCTGAACAATTTTAAAATTTTTTATATAAACGTTGAAATTTATATTTACATCATAGTGTTTATCTTAATATCTACGTAGTTTAATATTAGGATGAAACTTGCTTAGTTTGCAGGTTTTATTTTAGTCTTGGATGTAAAAATTAACTTTAAAATGCCAAATTATATGAAAATGACCGGAAATTTAAAAAAAATTATTCTATTATTGATTAGTTAAGAAATTTAATGATATAAAAATCAATAATGCACATGTAGCATATTTAAATTGCACAAATTTTTGGCAGATTAGAAACAAATTATTTTATATCAGTATTTATTTTTCTGTTTAAATTTACGATAAAATAAATTAATCAATTGATTGAGTTGTGTGATCAATTAATCGATTGTAAAACTACACTTGTAGTAAAAAATTTATAAAAAAACATTTCAAGTATAATTTTTTTAGTAAGTTTAATTCTAATTTAGGGTATAAAAAGTTTAAAGTTAACACTGCTTATTTAGTTAAAACTATTGCAATTTACCTGCAACACCTACCTTTTGCACAATATAGTCCGCAAGTAACGCTTCTTGTCCTTGATTCAACGAGCTTTCGTTCATAAACCTCAAAATAAGCTTAAACAGCTTTAAGGATTCCTGAAAATCCGAATCGTTTTCTTTCGGAAGGAAAGGAGTCTTGATTGGCTCTCGCCGCATTCCCCAGGTATGACCCTAAGGTTATAACATATTTATTCGCTCAAATTATACAAAATTTTTAAGCTTTTTGCCGACGTTAAACTTACTGAGGTAAACCTGACCTGCCGTTAGTCCGACATGGCTTAGGTTCGAAACGCAAGAAAATGAAATATACAATTTAACTGAGAAATTTTCGGTTATCTGTAATATTCATTTGTCAAATTAAAACGGAAATCAAACAAATATACTAAGTCTATTTTTACCGCTTGTTTATGTGTGTATAGGCACCTTGGCACTGGAATTCGGTTTAAACATGAAGTATGCAATAAACATAGCGAGTCACTATAATGGATAATTACCGTATCTCCTGCTTATTTTTTGTAGTATGCCAATCAACCCTCGAAAGCGCGCGAAATTTCCATGGTTTGATCTGCATACTATGAAAGATAAGTAGAAGACACGGTAATTATCCATTATGGTGACTCGCTATGTTTATTGCATACTTCATGTATAAACAGAGTTCCAGTGCAAGGTGCCTATAAAATTTGAACTCTTTAAGATCAATAGTCATTTTTTTGTAAATTTCTTTTGCAAGCGGCTCCGTACCCCTTGCAAAAATTTTTTTGACCAAAGCTTTCTTACAGTGTTCCTTCGGCAATAAGAATGTTTTATTGTTTTTTGACACTTTGAAATTTTTAACTAAACATTATTATCAAATTAATATTTTACGAGACATTTTTCTTCTTTTTTTTTGCTGTTTTTTAAAATAAAAAATAAGTAAATTTATTATTTAGCAAATATTACTGTAGACTTTGCTTCAACACCCACTTTTCCAATTAAATTGAAAAATTTGGGCTTGGAGCTGGGCTTGAACCAGCGACCCTTCCCTCACCGTGGGAACGCTCTTGTTATTTGTGTTATCAACCGGCCGGACGGCAGGTCGCACAAATAAACAATAAACAATAACAGCGCGATGCTGTTCAACCACGGCTATAAAAGAGTGATTTAGCCAAATATTCCTGTGGCTTGGGTAGCTCAGTGGCAGAGCGTTCCCACGGTGAGGGAAGGGTCGCTGGTTCAAGCCCAGCTCCAAGCCCCAATTTTTCAGTTTAATTGGAAAAGTGGGTCTTGAAGCACAGTCTACAGTAATATTTGCTAAATTATAAATTTACAAAAATCAAAAAAGCCGCTACAAAAAATAAAAAATAAGAACATATCATAGTAAAAATTAGGAACATTCGGTGCTATTTATTGTATATCCTGTTTCTACCGAATCATAGGCGCGAATTTTACCCAAAACTGGACTACTACAAAAACCGAAAGTGCATTTGTTCAGATTGATGGGAAGTTTGTGCTCACAGTAGGAAAAAATAAAGGTTGTATAAGATTAAAATATTTGTACGCAGTTGCATGTTTATTTGGTAAAGTTTAAATAGGTTTGTGCATATTCTTAGGAGCACTGTTACAAATAAAAAAAGTTTTTAAATACTCAATGAATCCGGCTGAAATTTGGAAATGATGTAGCTTAGGTTTTAAGAAAGTTCAATACCAAATTTGAAGCAAATCGATCAATATTAAAAAAGTTATTAGCAATCGGTGATATAGACAAAATGCACCACACACAAACACCAAAAACCACGCATTTTAACACTTTAACGGACGGAAAATCCGGTAAAACCACGAGGTGTATTTTATGTAATACCAATTACCGTAATATAATACAGGAATAGTGTATGACGAAAATGAAAATCGTGTGGTAAAGTTCGTATTGAGTTATACTAGGACATAAGTAATAATTTATAAGTGATAATGATAGTGATGATGATAAGTGATAATGAATGCTAAGTGATAAGTTATAATGATAGGTGATAATTATAGTGCTTATGATAAGTGATAAGTGATAATCATAAGTTATAATAAGTGATAATTGATAATGATAGTGATAATGATAGTGATAAGCGATAAAGATAGTGATAATCATAATTGATAATGAGTGATAAGTGATAACGATAAATGATTAGTGATAATAATAGTGATAGTTATAGGTGATAATGAGACAAGTGATAAGGGTTAATAATAAATAATAATGAGATAAGTAATAAGTGATAGTGAAAATGATAAATGATAAGTGATATTGATTAACATTATCACTTTATCACCATCATTATCACTTATCACTAAAACACTATTATTATCAGTATCATTATTCCTTATTACTATCACTTATCACTTATCTCATTGTTTTGTATCATTATAACTTATCACTTATTGTTATAACTTATTACCCATTATCACTTATCACTTATTATCATTTATGATTATCACTATCATTATCACTTATGACTCATTATAACTTAATGATTATCACTTATCATAAGCACTATCATTATCGCCTATCATTATTACTTATCAGTTAGCACTCATTATCACTTATCATCATCACTATCATTATCACTGATAAATTATTACTTATGTCCTAGTATAACTCAATACGAACTTTACCATACAATTTTCATTTTGGTCATACACTATTCTTGCATTATGTTACGGTAATTGGTATTACATAAAGTACACCTCCTGGTGTTACCAGATTTTCGGTCCGTTACTGCGTTAAAGAGCGTCGTTTTTGGTGTTTGGTGTTTGTGTGTTGTGCATTTTGCTCTATATCGCCGTTTGCTTATAACTTTTTTTATATTGAATCGATTTGCTTCAAATATGGTATTTAGCTTTCTTAGAACCTAAGCTACAACATTTCCAAATACAACAGTATTAAAAAACTTTTTTTATTTGTGACAGTACTCCTTTTAAATAATTATTTTTATTTGTATGTTTAAATATTCTACGCTTGTTTATGGGATAATGGTTTAAGCTGTACTTTCCTTTCGGTTATTAGAAGTGGAAAAGTTACCCTGAAATATGCTTCGGCGAAATTTTGGAAAGAGTGCTCGTGCAAATCGTGGGGGAGCTTGTGCTGGGGTTGGCAAGGGGTAAACGGTTGTGTCATTTTCACTACCTGTTGCTCCAGCTTATCGGAATCTGCGTCTAAAAAGAAGACGGTTTAAAAAGTATTTATAAATGTAATAATAATTAAACAATCAGGAACAAATCAAAAAATTGTATTGAAATATGTAAGAAAATTTTAAAATGAACGTGGTTTTTTTGATACTGAATAATGTATATGCATACAACTTATTTTTGAAACTATTAACTCTAACGAGAACCAGTACAACTTCAATGCACTGTTCGATCGTGAAACCTCACAGCAATATGTGAAAAGCTGTGCATAATATTCTTCTAGTTTCTAATCTAAGAAAGCATCATATTTCTGATATCAAAATGAAACGTTTTGTGAATTTCATCGATTTCTCATGTTATTATAATGTTAATAAAACAAAAAGTTTTTAAACATTAAATATAATGCACGATTTAAAAAAAAAAACTTATTTATTTCGCATAAAGCAGGATACGCAGGGCCGATGTTACTCAGCACTAATTGCGCAACCAAATACTACATATAACAATATTAACAAAGAATATTATCACAATTTGGTCGAATTATCAGATTTGGTCCAATTATTCTTTGAAAATTTCATTTGCTCTAATCTATTCATAACGAATATTTTATTTTAAACATATTTATACGTACGCTTATTTAAATTACTTCCAATTTTTTTTATAATAAAATTTTATTTTTATTTGTGGCGATTAAAGTCATGAATAAACTTAATTATATAATCAGTGTGATGTCATTATTATACACCCCCAGTGGTTTCGTCATTCGCTTTAAAAAAATTTGCATAAATTCCGATATTTTGCGCACTGGACGGTGTTAGTATATGCTATATCTTGGGTTTATAAAAATTGTGTAAAAAATATTAAAAATTTGATACTTTTAAGATATAAACACACCATCCAACGAATAAACAAACTTTTTACTTGGCATTGTGTTTAGAACGTTTTTAAGGTCTTCCGGAATTTCAAGGTGATCAACACTTGCAAGAACGCGTGTCCTCATTGTCTAAAAAGTTAAAAATAAAATTTGAAAGGATTACATCGATTTTGCTAATCGATGGCTAAATTTAACAACGAAAAATAAATGTGATCTAACTGCAGTAGCTTCGTACAGCCTTAATTTTATGTTTACGCTTCTACTGTTATTATTTGCTGTTTATGCTCAACCGTGATTATAGGCAGGTTGAGATAAAACTGTACAATAAGGGCTAGTTCACACCGAGGTGGCAAGTGACAAGCGTTTACATCATTACACCGTCATTATTGCTGCGGTTTGAACATGTGTGTGGTATGTCACTTGTAAGCTGCCATTCCGGTAAGATAGCCTTAACTGTAGAGTATTTCATAGCATATCAATTAGCATAAAATACTGCATAAATGGTACTGCATCTGAAAAGTACTTTAAGATCTGCCAGAACATTCTTTTAATATGCACATTACTCGATCAAATTAATACAGCAAACCGACCTGAAATTTAAATATTTTAAATTTAACTCGTGATTTCCTTTTCCCCAATTACAACTGTGAAACTTTCGTATGACCTATGTCGTGTTTCCGTCTTACTTAACTTTTGTGCACGAATAGTGCCCAGTGAGTGAGCAAATTGAAATGGCTAAAGCTGTACGGTATATCAAAAATTCTGCATATTGCTATATGCAGATTTTTCTCACGGATACAGTGTATTACGCAGGATATTTTATGTTGCAAAAATTTGCATATTGTTACCGTACAGCTTTAACGATTTCAATTTGCTCGTTCTCTGGGCACTATTTGCCCACAAAAATTATGTATGACTGAAATACGACCTAGGTCATGCATAGAGTTTACCGTGGTAAGGTTTACGTACGATATTCGTCATATGAAAATACCACCACTGTGAGAAAAAGGTTTCACGGTTGTAATGGGGGAAAGGTCAACACGGGAACGGGTTAAATAGCAAAAAAATTCCATTGAAAAAGCCAAGTTTTCAAAAACAAAGTTTAAAATGACGCCCAAAAATTATTAAAAAAAACATTATCAGTTTATTGTTGACAAATACGTTGTCGTTTAATTGGCCGTTTTTTACAAGATTAACTAAAAAATATTAAACTAAAAAACTAAAAAAAATTAAACTAAAAAAATTATTATTACAATTTAACTAAACACGTTGCAAGTTAAATTCGAGACTTTTAATCGTCGGCTGTGTTTTGCTTGCTTCCGCACCCTTGTACGAAAGGTGGTACAGGGCTTTTTAGATTTGTTTTTAGAGCTGATTCTTGAATCAGAAAACTGTGACAACTCCCGTTGTGTTAATGTTTCAGAAATATGACGCCTTATAAATACGAGTTGTAATGTAACACTGTCGAGCGATGGTGTAACGCAGCACGTCAGTCAATGAGGTTCTGAGGCTGGAGATTATAGGTTCAAGTCCTGTATAGCTCATTTTTCAGCCAAAAAGCTAAAAACAGCAAATTGTTTCGCAATCTTTCTTTCAAAAACTCGATTTATTCGGCCTCATATTTCTGGACGTTACAAAAGTGAACAACTAACGCTTTGGGCGTTAAGTTATTGTCCCAATTTTTTGTAATTATTCTATATTAACATTTATTTTTATTATTTAAAAGTATATAAACGTTCAGTTAAGAATTAAAGAAAGTTATGTAACAGTTAAGAGTACTTTTTATATAAAAATTGAAATTTCAAAATTTATAAATATACAAGCCTTTAAAAAAGTAATAATTTGCACAACATATTTAAGATTGGTCTTGTGTAACCCTTACCGACGCAAAATTATGTATAACCGCGTTTGTCGCAAACCCACCATATGTTTAAATGTAGTAAATCAGCCAATAAAAATTCTGAATTATAATTATTTATGGAGAATCACGACAGTTAATTCAATGTACACAAAGGTCTCGAGAAGAATTGAAAATAATTTGTATAAAACCGGAAAAAAATGAAAAAGAACTAAGTATTTACAACCAGCTGTGTATTTTAGAATAAATATTTTATGTTTAATTGTTATTTTCATGTTGTTTTTTTGTTAATCAAAGTCATATACAAATTATTTTTAAATCTTTTCGAGACCTTTGCGTAAATTGAATTAACTGTCGTGATTCTCCATAGAATTATAGAATTTACATCCGGAAGCCAAAATAAATTACTGTTGCAGCCAATGGAGACTGAGCAAAACTTTATAAATCTAAAAAAACTTTAAGATTTTTGTAAAAAAATTTATTCTAAGATCTTTAGAGGTCTCCATATGTTTTCATTATGCAAATATTTTCCAAAAAGTTGCAGCTAGAAAAATCTACTTACACTGTTTAACGATTTCTGATTCTTATTGCGCAACAGAATCTAAATGCCAATATTGTTTTGCGTCTCCGTGTATAAAAAAGGAGCTGACAGAGGGGTCCCACCCCCATTTGCGTTCGACCACGCGGTTTTTCGCACAAATAATCAGAAAGAGTTGAGCGTAAAATACCTGGCTTGCCATCCTCTCAGGCCGGACTGGAGCTTCACAGTGGCGACTTTCATTTTGTCGTAGCGTTTTTTGCCCAGGTAAGCCCTGGCGTACTTTTGAATCACAACCGCCGCATCTCGGACTACTTTGTCGCGCATTTGTTCCAAGCGCTCGTGGAGTAACTCTTTAAGGAAAACCTAAAAAAAACAGAAATTTAAAACTTTAAAGTTTATTTATTTCGCAGGATATGCTAGACCGAGTTACTCAGCACTAACTGAACAACCAAATACTACATATAAAAATATTAAGATACATGAATATTATCACAATGTGGTATGGCACAAATCAGGACTCGATTCAAGGACTTTCGGTGTGCAAGACCTTCTAACACTGCACCACAACTTTGACGAATCAACCATATAACTTGACTTTAAGTTATCGTTTTTGGGTGTTATTTTTAAACTAATAAAACTTTTGTGTTTATGTTTAGAAACAAACCACGTGTTTTTTCTTTGTAAAAAATTATGTTCTTTTTTTGTGTCTTAAAAAACGCGTTTTTTGCTTCTGTAGGACTAAAAGCTTTTTAGTTAGAGAATAAAACCTAAATACACATAATTTATTACACATAAATCCTTAAAAGTCTATTAAATTCCAAATTTGGGTTTTTATCTGCTGTAAGCTTATGTATCTTGTTCAATAAAATTCATATTGGCTTAATCAAATGGCAAATAGTTTTTTTCAATTCCAACCATGTAAGTCTGCAAACATACCAACCAAAAATCAAACTCTTAGACATAATAATAAGCTCTACGGGAATACTCACCTTAGTTTCCCCGGTTTGGTAAAGATTTTCGAATCTGTGCCCTTGTGCTTTAATGATAAGATAAGAAGCTTCTTTGTCTTGAACGCCTTTTATCACCATCGGATCTACGATGCAGCCATATCTAAAAAATTAATTATCGATTAAAATCGATTAGACTAATTAAGATTTATTATTAGACTAGATTAAAATTAATTAGATTACATAACTTAGACTTGAGCTTTGAATAAAGTGTAGGCTTAAAATCAAAGCTTAGGGTGGAGCACATAGAATAAAATTTGCTCCTTGATTATTGAATAAAATCCATTTTTAATAGTTGAAAAATTTACTATGTCGTTGTGACTATAGAAGATCGTATCACATCCAGTATAAAACAAAAGCAATCATTTTTCCTACTTTTCCTCACTGGTATTTCGAGCCACGGAGCTTCAGTTTTTTGTATCTAGAAGAACCTTTGGAGCTCGGCAGCTCTTTATTTTTTTGTACTATTTTTTTGAATAAACAAATCATAATTAATGCCTTATTTGGAAAAAATTTCTAATTAAAATTTTTAAACCTTATTAAAAACGTTTAAACTAGGTCTCCGTTTTAGCTGGACCTTCGGAGTATTATATTTTTGCAGTAAAAAAAAACTCAGAAAGGTGCGACGCTCTGCATTAAATTTTTGACCAAAATTTTAAAACGGATACATATTCATAAACTACGAAAGCATATTAAAAAAACATTCAAAATGTTTGTAAATATTGTTACACGGCATAACTCACAAATTTTAAATTGGTTTATTGTATTATAAGCTTTTGCGCAACATCAACATTTTTTTGTATCAAACATGTGTTTTGGAAACACAAAAGCTTTCTAACATAGTTCTTAATTTGTTGGTATTTATTACCTTCCAACGAATTTGTCGAATTCAAATCTAATGGGATAACCGAGTTTTCGTATTTTTACAGTGTCCAAAATGCCCAAGTATTTCAATTGATCGTTCACTAATTCCATATCAAAATGTCCCGCTTTTTTATCTTGATTCGGCTTCACGCAGCGGACAAAATGGGGTCTTGATCTATAAAAAACATAAATAATAGCGCTTGACAGTTCCGGTTCCGGGTTCCGGATGTTCCGGGCAAAATTTGAAATTCCGGTTCTGGCTTCTGTTCCGGATTTTTTGAAAAATCTGAATTCCGATTCCGGTTCCTGTTCCGAAAAAATCTGAATTCCGGTTCCGGTTCCTGTTCCGGATTTTTGGAAAATCTCAATTCCGGTTCTGGTTCCGATTCCGGTATTCCGGACGTTCCGTAGTTCCGCCCATCACTAATAAATAACAAATTAATAAAGAAAATGCTATGAATAGTAAGCAAAGAAATTTTAAAATTTTATTTAAAATATATTTCAAAACTTTCCAACCAAAGGGCCGTATAATTTATCATCTCACCATTATTATCAAACACAAAATCGACATTTTTTTCTCATATTTTATGACGTTTTTAAATTTTTATAAAATTACCTAGGTAAACAGCTTTGTTAATAGAGCCTTGAAAAGAAAAAAAATGGTTCAAGTGCAAAATTTTTTCAATTTCATCTGTTGTTTAAACAGATGAAATAGGCGCTTAAAGTGTTACGAAACCTGTGTTAGGTTTAGACTTAGACTTAGTCTTAGGTTAAGGCCTAAAAATAAACTTAGATTTACACTTTGAATAACGTGTAGGCTTGAAATCAAAGCTTAGCTAGGGAAAATAAATTCCAATTTCCTATTTTCAGCTCCAAGTTCTCCTGGCTTAAAGTACACAAGATAGGCTTGAGCTTAAGATTATACTTAGGCTTAGAGTTAAGGCTTAGACATCGGCAAACGGTTTATTCTATATATATATATATATATATATATATATATATATATATATATATATAGATATATATATATATATATATATATATATATATATATATCAGGCGTATATCAGATTTTTTCGAGGGGGGCGGTCTGCCAATGTCGCGGGGGTGTTACGGCGCGAAGCGCTTTGTCTCCAGCAATTCTCATTGTTATAGTTTTAATGGCGTTTATATATATCTATCGAGGGGGGGCGGTCTGCCAATGTCGCGGGGGGTGTTACGGCGCGAAGCGCCTTTGTCTCCAGCAATTCTCATTGTTATAGTTTTAATTTTGTTTTTATAACCTAATTCTAACACAAAATGTTTATTACATATATATGCGGCATCAAGCCGACACGGAGCGTCGACGGGGGGTTGGGGGGTGTCCCCCAACCGCCGGAGGGGCGAAAATATTTCGGAAATATTTGCGCGAAAAACTGCTTAAAAATTGTGTAGAGCGATTCTTATGGTCATAGTTTTAATTGAGTTTCGATAATCTAAAGTTTAATCAATTTGTTTGGTATTGTGATAACAGCACCAAGCTGACGCAAAGCGTCGGCTGGGGGGGGGGGGTCTGGGGCGTCTCTCCAGCCGCCCGATGCGAATTTAAATAAGCACTAAAAACTGCTTAAAGGAGCACTGTCACAAATCAAATTCCTATAACGCCCGAACCGGACTGCTCCTTTAATACTGAACCGATTTAGCTGAAATTTAAAAATGTTGTAGCCTTGTAGTGGAGCACTCTAAATACCAAAGTTGAGTTATTTAGGTTTGGTATTAAAGGAACAGTCCGGTTCGGGCGTTATAGGAATTTGATTTGTGACTGTGCTCCTTTAAGAATTGTCTCCAGCCAATCATATAAGCATAGATTTACTTTTGTTTTTGTAATCTAAATCCTTACAGCTTTAAATTAGTATGATGTTAAAATTTTGTACTATATCCAAATAAATTTTTTTTTAATTCTATTAATATTAAGAAACAACCTGATTTATATATATATATATATATATATATATATATATATATATATATATATATATATATATATATGAATAATTGCCTAAATTATTTAAAACATGCGCCACTGCAAGGGGTTTGTAACTTATAAGCAAAAAGTGCGGTTGAACAAATAAAAAGGAAAAGTTTCACCTTCCCGCGAAGCGGGGAAAATTTTTACATTGTGTAATTTTATGCATTTAAGATGCACTACATTTTTATAACCTGAAAATAAAAAAGGTAAAGGGGGAACCTTGCAACATTTAAATTCTGGGCTTCAGCTGCTTTTTTAGGAGGCCAATTCTAGTATTTAGCAGTTCTTGAAGCATAACTATGCATATTATTATTGTTTGGTTTCAAAGTCTACAAAATCGGGAATTTGCTTACTTAGATAATATGGCCAACAAACTGTTGAGACTTTCCGAAAAACCCGCAGAAACTGTAAGAGTTCTCGGTTTCCGATTCATTGTGTGATTTTTAGACATACCACCGTCCTGCAATCTCTTGAACATGTGGGATAGTGTCTAAAATACAATGTTAAATGCTCTAAAAATAGAGCAGGAAAAACGGGCGATTTCTCCCGGGCGTATGTTTAGACAGAAAAGTAGGAAATTTGCATTTGGTTTGTGCAGCTGCCCACTGAAAAAATACCATATCATAATGATTTGTTTATATGTTGAACTAATCACACAGTACTGTTGCATTTTTTTTCTTTAGTCTGATGAAATGTTAATAAAAAACCTATTTACAGCATTCTTTGACAAGCGCGAAATCGCCACTTTTTCAATTAGAAAGTTATATTTGTATGTTTAAAAAACAAAAATAAATTTGGTATAATAACTATAAACAACTAATAACTATAACAACTATAAACAACTATAATCAGGTCTCTCACATTAATTGCGCATTGGCAATAAATGCTATTAAAGGTGCAAGTCTGTTGTTCTGCTTTCAGCTAGTGATGTGATTTTTTTATTAAAGAAATGTTTGCTTTAGACATGATGTAAAGACAAAATCGTCGCTACTTTGACACATTATGACTTTGACACATTGCTTTGACACATTTGACACAATCATTATAAAATCAACGTGACTCTGACTTATTCTGTTTAGATTATATGTGGATTAAGATATAAAAAGAGTCACAGTTATAAGCATCTTATGACGCTTCTGACTCATTGTGTCAGAGTGAAGACAAAATCGAGAAAAAAAAGACGTTTATTTCAACGTTTCGATTATATAAAACAGATATCATGATCATCAGAAATCTAAACTAAAGTGGGTAAAAACGTTAAATTCTCTGGTGATGATCTGTTTTATATGATAAAAACGTTGAAATAAACATGTTTAAACAGATTTTGTCAATGTCAATGTCTGAAGCAAATATTTTTTTAATTTATAACTCCCGAAACAATCCTAAAAGTTTTCGATATTATATTTAGTTAACACTAGTTTTGTAAAAAGTAATGATTTTGGATTATTTTATTTTATTTATTATTATTATTATTATATTATTTATTTTATTTATTTTATTTTATTTTTATTTTGGACAAAAGTAAAATTAATTTTGAAAGTTTTAATTTAAGTAAAGTAAGAGTAAAAGTAATTTGTGATTTTTTAATTTAAGTAAAGTAAAAATAAAAGTAAAGATCAAAATTTTATTTAAGTAAAGCAAAAGTAAAGTAAGACCTATTTTCTAAGTAAAAGTAAGAGTAAAAGTATAATAATTATTATACTTTTAAAGTAATTTTGAAACGGAACAAACGGTTTTTGAAGCTCCAAAGCTCTGTTCTAAAGTTTCTTGCTAATTTTATGTATAAATTATCAGTTTAATAAGTTTCTTAGTCAAAATAAATGGTTTTAGCGCGTTAGCGGCTTAAAAATTTTTCTTCTGCCACTCATTTTACAACAAGCTCATAAGGAATCTATTCATTATAATTACTTAAATTATACTAAAATTAATTTTAGTATTTGCAGGAAAAAATCTGAGTAAGAGTAAAAGTAAAAGTAAAAGTAATTAAAATTTCAAGAGTCGAGTAAAAGTAAAAATAATCCAAAATCCGTTACTTTTATTAGTTTAAGTAAAAGTAAAAGTAACTTTTTATTACACTAATTAACACCTCTAAACCACTTTATTACCGCATTTTGGCTTTCGGAAA
>JASAMX010017936.1:0-15057 GCA_030248175.1 Microlaimidae sp. YZB2_3 | reverse complement strand
TAAATAAAAAATTTTCTCATTGTGCAGACTTGTTTTGCGAATAAAAAACGAATCAGAGTGTTTTTAAAAAGCGCAAATTTTTTTGCGAAAATAGTGTGCAGACTGTTTTGCCTACATGCAAATTTAAATGCAGTCAGTCTGCAACGTATTGAAAATAAATTCTGCGCTTATTTAAATTATCGATTCATTTTAAATAATCTAAATAATTCTGAACAATGAGTCATTGCTGCAATGCAATACATAAATTTTGACAAAAATATAAACGCTAATAAAATATGTTAATATATTGACTCCTATTTTTAAAAAAATATAGTTTCTAATCTAGAAAAAGCGACGTTATAATTCTGACATTTTTAAGCTAAACGATTAGGCCGCACCGCGTAGAATTAGGCCGTAGAATTTTGATTAAAAAAAAGTCATAGGAAATAAATTAATTTAAGTCAAAATTATACCATAAGCAAGGGCGTAGCCAGGGGGGTTATAGGGGTGGCAACCCTTAGTCTTTTTTGGCCCGGTGAAAAAAAATGTGGGGGTTCACAGAGAAGAAATTTTTTAAAATTTTTTTTCGCGTTGTCGCGTGATTGTTAATGTTATACATATTTAAACCTGACATTTTCCGCGTTTTAACTTAAAAACCACTGCAAATAAAATTAAAATTAATGACTTCGCGCGAATCGCGAAAATTTTACCCTTTTTATTGTTTTTTAACGGTATTTTTAAAATTTGTAGTGCAACCCCCAAAACCCCCCTTTCGCCCTTTCGCCAAATTTGTATGAAGTGCAACCCCCCTTTCCGAAATCCTGGCTACGCTTCTGATCATAACATTTATATATTTGTACCTTTAACATTCAGGAATAGGAAAATCAATAGGAAAATAATCAAACTAAATTTTCATTAACTATAAACTTCAGCAAAATTTTGTGTACGATTTTCCGTTTTCGTCTACAACTTTGTGAAATTCATTGTGTGCATGAAGGAAAAGGGAGAGAAAGTGATGGGAGGATTGAAGTTTTATACGATCCTTTAAAATCTAGATTTTTGCAACACGCCTCTCCAGCCCAAATTTCAAGTTGTTCCCACTGATTGGTAAAAAGGGCTGAATGGGTTAACCTTAACCTTCCTCTTCCCAAAATAAAATTTGAAAGTGCATGCAAAACTCATTTCTCTTAAATTCGAAGGTACTTCGGACCCCCCTTCACCCAAAAAATAGGCAAAAAACAAAAAAAACCCATGGATTTTCATAGAAAGATTAAAAAAAATCGTTTTGAAAAATTTTTTTTTAAAATTTTTAGCCGTTTCTGGCGGGCGTATTTTACTTTAAGGTTTCATAAAAATCTCGAAAGTTTGTCTACTTATGGATAAGCCTGCAACTGGCCCCCTCTGCAAATAATATACAAATACATCAGTTTTGTAACTGATATCTTAATTTTAAATGGAGAAACAAAAAAAGGAGTGGTATTTTTTACAGTCCCCAAAATAAAAAATGCAATTCATTGCAGCAAATTTCTTTTTTCGAAAATTAGCTCAATTCATCTTGTGGTCAGAAATAAATTAACGTTAAAACTCTAATGTATTGCTATCTAAACTTTCTTGCTGCAAAATATTATTACACCGTCTGTTTGTATATGGATTAAATTGAAAATGGTTGTCTTAATTTATTAAAAATACCCTGTCCAAGCAGATAACAAAAATATTGCTAAACCTCCAAAAGTAATATTTTATACCTTCAGATATCATGCTCGGAAACTCCGGCAATTTTAATAAGAGCCCCAGTTCCTAGGTGTTTTTTTGGGGGGACAGAGAGGGTCCACCCCCCTAGAGCCAAAATTTTGGACCCCCCCCCCTAAAAAAAAATCCAGGGCCCCCCCCCCTCCCTCCCAAAGCTCGAGAGCGGTCGCAAGACCTGACCCTCCTAGCGAGGCTGACACCCCGCCCACCCGCCCCACCAATTTGGAAGTATATATTTTTATTTACTGTCAAAAACACGGTTTTTTTAGTTAAAATCAGTGTTTAAATATACTTTTTAGGCTTAAATAGGTGGTTTTAATACATAAAATTCAGTACTAGACCTAAAAACACATAATTATTGAGTTTAAAAAATTTTGGTAAAAAATTGGACCCCCCTGACCTTCCCCTAAAAACCCTAAAAATTTGAAATCTTGCACCCGGGGTCGACCCCCCTAAAAAGCCAGGGGGGTCCGGACCCCCCTAAAAAATTTTGCCTTCCACCCGGGGGTGGACCCCCCTTCTAGCGGACCCGACCAAAAACACCTATGCCCAGTTCCTTACCACTTATTATAATAACTTAAAATTTTTCACGCTTTAAATAGCTCTACGTTACGTTAGCTTCACGTTTTTACGTTTTGAGCAACTTTTAATTTTTAGTTTACAGTAGTTTTTTAAGAATTACCCTAATATTCGGTATTTTATAAATTATTTAGTAAATTCGAAAAAAAACACGACAGAAATCCGGATTTGCCGATTTTTTTTGGTGCTTTGAAAATTCGGAAAACTTTTTTAAACATTTATTAACTTCTTTAAACATTTATTATTAACGGCGATACATTGGGAAAACGTCATTAGATAATTATTCACAGCAATTTATTTATATATTTGGTGTTTCATTCTCATATTTTAAAAACAAAATATGATTTTTCACAGATGTTTTTTGTCTTAAACTATTAACTGAACTTTTACAAAATTCTAAAAGCAATAAATATTTTAAGTTGCATTAACAATCCTAAAACATTTTTAAAATATTGATTTTTAAAAAAAATTGGACTTACTTCTTGCTTTTGGAATTTTCAAAAATGTATTTCATTAATGTTTGTTTTATTAATTCGCATTAATTCATAAATTGTGTCTTTTTGTTACCTTTATAAAAATTTACGAGCATCTTTCAGTAAAAAATCTTACAAAAAATGGCGCGTTTTTTGTGAAGCAAAATAAGAAATAATAAATTTTGCGCTGCAGTGCAGACTATTTTGCCGAATCTTGAAAGAAGCTTCTATGCAAATTTGTCGTCAACTTTTCTTCGCTATAGTGCATAATTTTCTGTAAAAATTAAATTCTGCTCTAATCAAATAGATGTCTTTATCAAAATTTTGATACTGAAGGTTAAGAGAGTAGCTACAGATTTAAAGTCCATCTCTATGCTTACCTTTTATAATACTTTGCTTTTTGATTTTAAATATTTCAATTAAAAAAATCTTTACGAATTTAACTAGATTTCACCTCTCTACGAAACAAATTAACCATGTTGTATAACTAAATGCCGATATTAAACAACTTTAGCTTACTATGTAGCTTTGCAGTGTGATGTACACAAAGAATCAAGTGTAAAATTGAGTAGTTCAAATCAATGCAATAAATAATTTTCCTGGTTTCTGAAGCTGTGGTAATTGCGTAATAATGTTTTTTATGAAAATAAAAAATAATATTGAAATGAACAGCTGTAAGTACGCATCATTTTTACAACTAAGAGCAACTGTAATCTTGTCTTGTAATCCACACGGCAAACGTTCCGAATATTTAAAATCTATATGCATGCTGTTTTTACATATCGAATATTTTTATTATTTCGAATAAAATTCAGCTTCAGTATTAAAACCGCACAAGTACGAATTTTCAACAAAATCTTGTTTAAAAGATAGGTGTTTAATATTTTTGGTTTATATATTCTTATTTTTATTAAAAACATAATATTATAAAAACCTAAAATTGAATTAGCAATTTTTTTAAAATAAAAGCTCAAAAATAATTTTCCCTGGAATTTCTCTGGTATTCAAAAATTTTTGAACCGGGTCCCTTCAAACTGGGTCCGTCACTTTTGGCGGTAAGACTGGACCGCACAGAAAATCTCTTTTGGGCCGTGTCCAATTATTAATATTGTTAATTTTCGAAACGTAATTGATTTTTTAAACAAATCAATTATTTATTCAAAAACATTTTTCAAATTAAATACAAACTGTACAACTTTTTTGTTTAAAAAAATTTACATTTGGTGTCTTTTGGGCTGTCTAAAAATACTGGACTGAATCAAAAAAGTGGACTGAATCCGCAGGGTTTTTTCGCCAAAACAAGCGGACCCAGTCCGAATAGGCACCTTGCACTGGAACTTGGTTTATACATGAAGTATGCAATAAATATAGGGAGTCAGCATAATGGATAATTACCGTATCTCCTACTTATTTTTTGTAGTATGCAGATCAACCCTCGAAAGCGCGTGAAATTTCGATCGCTTGATCTGCATACTACAAAAGATAAGTAGGAGATACGGTAATTATGGTGACTCCCTTTATTGCATACTTCATGTATAAACCGAGTTCCAGTGCAAGGTGCCTATAGATCCTGATCAAATATTTTATGAATGCCAGTGTATTTTTTGTAATAAACTTTTAAAAAATGCTAAAATAAAAACAAGACATCAACTTAAAAATTTTTATTTATTTAAAAAATGATTTAACATCACAATATTGTAAAACAGTTTATATATCACCTAAAAATAAAAGCAAGAATATATATTCAAGCAAATGATCAGTTGTACAACAAAATTTTCACAGAAAAACTCACACATGAGCGAATTTAATAGCACTCATTATTATTTTCTACTAATTTCTGCTGCGTAATGATTTGGTAAAAGTGTAATAAAAAGCAGGTTTTGGTGTACGAAATATCTCTGTATGAGAAAATCTTTATTAGGTGCACAAAAAATAGTTTGCGCGTAGAAAGTTACATGTTCAACATTTCTTGTTAAATTTAGGTAAAAAATTTACTGTACAGCCGAAATTTTTTGGGTTATATATTTCTGACATAAATAATGATATTACAAAAACTTTAAAATTTATTGTGCGTCTTATGAATAAATATCTATTGTCAAACCCTCATTTTGTAAATAAAATCTACAAATGGTTTTTATTATTCAAGAAATTTTTAAATTTTTAAAATAAGGATTCATGATTAAAATAAGAAAATACACAATCTTAATAAAATCCAATATATAAGCATAAATATCCTCATATTAAAGCGATTAGATTAGCTCTGCTTCTAAAATTGTTTGGTATATTTATACTTTCAAAAATATTAAGCGCTTTAAACTTTGCATTCTTGGGGGTTCTTCCTTACCCCGGTTTGTCCCGGCTCATTTGACGGCTAAATTGCAGGGGCCGGGGCAGAAAAAATAGAATATACCGGGGCCACGGCTGGGGCGAAAAAAAGTGCCGGGTGAAGCCGGGGCCGGGGCCGCGGTCAATGTCTGTTCACTGGCGTATATACACATGGCAACTTGAGCAAAACATAAAAATCTATTTAATTCGATTAAAACCTAGGTCTAAATAAGCTCATCTTCACGAGAGAAAAAATGAGGTTGTCGATATTGACAAATAATTCGTATTTTTTTCGTTATTTTTATTTAAACATTTTGTTAAATTTGTATGGTAACACAATTTTCGCCGCATTTATGTGTTTTTTGATAATTTTTTCTTTCGGTCATGTCGAAACATTTTTTTGGCGTTATTAAGTGCTAACAAGGAGTCGGGTACATTTTAGTCAACCCATGTTTCTGAAATGCATAAAATATCCTCTTTTTTTTAAAAAGTATGCAGAAAATAAATTCAGGTTGTTTTTTTTAAACTGCTAGCGTTACACAGCGTGCATAAGGTATTTTTGCAATTGTAATAATAAAATGTCATAGAAAGATTTGGTTTGAGGATGTGGTCTGAGAGGTGTAGGTTATTGATTTATTTGTTATATTAGCAAAAATATATAACATAATAATAAAGGAAAAATATGTGACTTCATATATTTCTCAGACATATTGACTGCTCTTATTAGGGCGCGCCCTAATAAGAGCGCGCTCTTATTAGGGCACTCGGATGTGCTAATTAGGGCCCTGTTTCTGAAAAAAGGGCTCTTATTAGGGCGTGTAAGCGCTCTTATAAGTACGCGCCCTAATAAGAGCGCGCTCTTATTAGGGCGCGCCCTTATTAGCACACCATGGCCCTAATAAGGGCGCGCCCTAATTAGCACACTTATCGATTTTCAAAAAAAAAAGATTATTTATAAGCCTGTTTTATGTAACTGCTATCGTAGCTGCAATGGCTCAGTCAGTGGTAGTCATTCGGCCTCCAGGGTTCGAATCCTCTGGATGGACGAACTTTTTGTATTTTTTTCTTTTCAAAAAATTGTCAATCTTATTTTTTTTGTTTTATTTTTTTTTTATTTTAACATAAATAGCCCACCAAAAAAATATTCGTTTATTTTTGTTATTGTTTTTTGGAATTGATACTTGCATTTGGTACAAATAACAATTGAGTAATTTAGCATTCCAATTTTATTTTTTGTTTCAACCGAAAAGGTATGAAAAGTTTTTTTTGCTTAAAATTATGGTATAACCCTAAATAGATAGGACCTTCGTAGTAAAATCCATTTTCTTAAAAAAACAACTGTTCCGAGCTCCCTTGTATTTTTTCTTTAAAATTATTCGCATTTTAGTTAATACACAAGTAAATTTTATCATTAAAAAGCAAGTATAGGGTAAGTATTATCTTTCATTTTCACAAAACTAACACTAAAAGAAGTAGTTTTAAATCTTTTTTTATTATTTAGCTCATATTTCAAATGGATAAACGACTATTTTTTTTTGGTGGGCTACTTATGTTAAATTAAAAGAAAACTTATAAAACAAAAAAAGGAAAAAAATTTTTTTTTTTGAAAAGAAAAAAAAATAACTTATAAAACAAAAAAAGGAAAAAAATTTCTTTTTTGAAAAGAAATACAATAAGTCTACCGTCCGCAGGTTACGAACCCGTCACTTACTCCGTGGTAGGCCGAACCACTACCACTGAGCCACTGCAGCTACAATATCAATTGCATAAAACAGATTTATAAATCTTTTTTTTTGGAAATCGATAAGTTTGCTAATTAGGGCACGCCCTTATTAGGGCCATGGTGTGCTTGTAAGGGCGCGCTCTTATTAGGGCGCGCCCTAATAAGAGCATTTAATGTGTCTGAGAAATATATGAAGTCACATATTTTTCCTTTATTATCATATTATATATTTTTGATATTAGGAAGTTTGTTTGTTATAAAAATTATCTAATAATATGCTAAATCTTTAGATTTATTGGCTAAATTATATCTGGCTGATTTTGTACGTTTTTATAATAGACATGAGCGAACCAATTAAAATTATGCAGTTATTACGTGTTTTTAAAACGAATTAGAACGTATAATTTTTTAATTTCCGACTTTTCCCAAAATATACAAAAATAAGTTAACTTTAGCCCTTTAAAAACTTGCATTTTTGTTCCCAATAGAGTAATTTGACACAGAATTGTTAATATAGAAATTAATATTTAACATTAAACTGTTTTTGTTGAGTCAGCTAGGTTTGATTTGCATATAAAAACAAACTTAAAAAATAATTTGTATTCAATTTTAATTTCTTAAAATTAATACTAAATTTTTGAGTTTTTATTAATGAAATAAATCGCAAAAAGTTTTTAAAATATTAGTTTTCTAACAGATGGAGATACAGATAATACACCAATTTTTCAATACTAACAACAATAATTCTATTAGTAGTTTTAGGAAAATTGTGTGAAAATTCGTGCATTACAAATAGATTTATTTAGGATACCTGTCCATATAAATTTGTCTAAAAAAAAATGTTTATGTTAAAATACCAAAAACTGTTAAACAAAAATAAAGAGACTATATTAACCAATTGATGTTTCCATGGCTGGTACATAAATAATTACTAGAATGAACTAAAAAAATGCTCTTTGTAAATAAAGCAATAACTTTTATTTGTGGTATGTACGGGTGTCATTAGTACTAAAGCTAAAGCTAAAGTGCTTTAGTACTAAAGGGTTTTTTGGGCTTAGTACTAAAGCTAAGGCGTTGCTAAACTGAAATTAGCTGGCAAAAGCTCGGCAAAAGGTATGGGCCCGGAAAAACGTTAGCTTTTGCCAGGAAAATGAAAAATCACCCAAAAATGATTGGCAACTTTTATTTGTGGTATGTACGAGTGTCATTAGTACTAAAGCTAAAACTAAAGTGCTTTAGTACTAAAGGGTTTTTTGGGTTTAGTACTAAAGCTAAGGCGTGGCTAAACTGAAATTAGCTGGCAAAAGCTCGGCAAAAGGTATGGGCCCGGCAAAACGTTAGCTTTTGCCAGGAAAATGAAAAATCACCCAAAAATGATTGACCAAAAAAACCAAAAAAAGTGTTCACCAATCAAAAACATGATTATTTAATGAGATTTCTATCCATGAAGTGGAGACGTATGATGGGGTCCTTTAACCTCAAAATTTTGAACCTCCCTCCTAGACAAAAATCCAGTTCTCCTCAGAAAATATTTCAATTTTTTTAATCTGGCTCCCCTCCAGAATTTTAATCTGACACCTCTAAAGTATTTTGTGTTGAAAATCCACAAGACACACCCTGACCCTCTTTTAGATTTCAAAATTTTTCATACATCCTTCCCAGAATTTAAGATGCAATTTACCGCCGGTAACCAACCACCTCAACCCCTTCCCTCACTCTTAGCTGCCTAAAAACTATGCTTATATAAACTTGAATATACTATATTTTTACTTTAAAAGAAACATGAGTGAATATTTTAAACAATAATGCTAATTAAAGTGATTAAAACGAATTTTGGTTTTAAGGTGCTATGAATATGGGGTTTTATTTTTTTGTGTTTCTTATTTTTGTTTAAGCATTAGAAAATACTGATTTTTTGCTTTTTTGAAGTATTTTTCGAGTTTCTAAGTGCTTAATATTAAAATAATCTTATTTTTACAATTTCATATCGGTATTTTGTAAAGTTTATTACGCAGTAAGCGTTCTTTTTAATAAAAAATGTTGGTTAAATGTTTTGTTGCTTTAGATATTCATTTCAAAAAAACTATTCTTGATAGTTAGCCATTTTAATACATCTGTTAACATTTAAAGTTAAAACTAAAATACAGTTACAAGAGCAACTTTAAAATTGTAAAATTAACCCTAAAAATAATATTTTTAAAATATAAAGCTAAGACCTAATGCAATAAACGTTAAAAAGATCTTTAATGTTGAGCTTTTACCCTAAACTTAACAATACAATGCCAAGAATTACCTTAAAAAGGGATAATTTTTAAAATTAAAGAACATTTCCATATTTGTCAGTTTGGCAAAAGCTAAGGCTAAAGTGCTTTAGTACTAAGCCTTTTTTGGGCTTAGTACTAAAGCTAAGGCTAAACGATTTTTGAACCTTTAGTACTAAAGCTAACGCGCCGCTAAAATGAAATTTCCACCCGTAGTAGGTACAGTTTTGTACAAGAAACAAAAATATGAAAAAAGTAAGAATTTTGATAGTTCCTTAAACGTTATCAAAATTTTTTCAAACTGTAATCATGTCAAACTATAACATGCACAATTTCCCCAAGTATTAAAAACAAGCCATTTGTTTAAAAAAACTAAAAAAAGAAAACAAAAAAAATTACCAAACTACACTCTTACCGTTTTTTTAATTTTAAAAACGTAACCATTTTTTATGCTACAGTAAAATGTTCTGTAAAACAATTATAAAATACACAGCAAGAAATTTAAGTTAAAAGTTCAAGTACACGCGTTTCAACCACGAATATAAACATTTATTTTTTAAAAAACACACTAATTAAACATGTTTTTCAAAGCCAGTAAAATATTTTTTACATTGGTTGTTATTTCTTTTTCTTTAGGATTTATTTAAATTTAAATTTTTATATCTACATTTAAAAAACCTGTACCTTAATTTTAAATTTTTACTGTGGTGTGTTTTATAAATTTTGTTTCATTGTAATTAATTAATACTAACATTTTAATTTACTGATTTTTTTGGAAAATTGCGTTGAAAAAATTTATTTGTACAACACAATCGAGACACTATATTAGTGACAAGAAAATAAAATTATAAAAATTGTAAAATTTTTTGTGATCATTAAATTTAAGCATTAAAATATGTGTACCGGTGTATCAGCAAATATATCTATTCGAAAATAAATATTTCCGTGTTTAGTACAAATTGTCATGAGTACACTGAAGAACGTTTATAAAAGGCTAATATTTTATTTGCATTTATATCAATCAAGTTAACATCAGTTCTGTAGAGTTGGCGCTATGAAAAAATACATCCTGCATAATATCTTCGGGAAGAATCTCTTTTGCAATAATAGCGTTTGCAAAAATACATTCCAGTAAAATATCTTCGGAAAAAATAACTTATTGCTGTGCGTCCCGGAAGATATTATGCTGGAAGGTATTTTTTTCGCCCTTCAAGAAATGAACTGATTTTAAGGTTTTAGCTTATGTTTGCTTAGGATACACGCAATAGTTTTAACTGGGGTGTCGTAATTGGCTTTAAAATTCCTCGGCTCCAAGTTCCATAGGCTAAATCTGTATTATGTGTTGTAATAAGTTTTAAAAAATTATTTTGCAGAAGGCTGTATAAAAAATTCAGGGTGTATAACCTTTTTCCTATTTAGTGGTACCCATCAATTGTGTCAAATCACACTGAAATAAAATTGCGTTGCAGCAAAAACTAATTCTCAAAGATTAATGATTTATTTTAACAAGAATACCGTTTGGTGCAAACACAGTTTTTTCTTTGAAAATATTTTCAAAAATTAAGCAACTGATAGCTAAATGTTAGGCAATTTCCCCAAAACAATGCTTTGTTCACATAAAGTTTCAAATTCATGACGGGTTTCTTCTTCATAAAAATAGTTTTCTGCAACTTATAATATATAAATACTTTTAAATAATATATATCTATATCTATATATATATATATATAGAATGAAAATGCTTTAAAGCGCATCATATCAGTAAACCGTTTGCGGTTATTAAAGTATTAAAACATTATTTATTAGGTTATTTAAAGCATTTTAAAAACAAGATAATAAAACATTCTGGTAACGCATAACACTAGTTCAAACATAGTTTAAAATTTATAGGTAAGTAGTTTTTAAAAGATTGTATTCGTGAGAATTTTTGGTTTAAGCCAGTGAAGACAATTGTTTCACTGCACGCTATTTTGATTTACAAATTTTTTGCATATGCGACATATATCTAACTTTTGGTCCAAAATTGGAATAGATGTCTCCAGAAAGAATCAGAAGAGTTTTTAGCAGGCAGGTTAGGGTGCACAGCTATTTTTTAATAAATACTATTGGGTGAAAAGTCCCTACAAAATCTTGATCAAGACTTTTCACTGTGTGTAGCCTCGATATTTTTTATTTAAGGGTACCTTGGACTAGCTGCAAAAAAGTCTTTTGACTATATCTGGGAACATCTATCTCAATTTTGAACTAAAATATTATTGTCTTGTTGCATACTCAAAAAATCCATAAATTAAAATAGCATGCTGGGTACAAATTTCTTCACTGTCTTAACCTAAATGCTTACCTCTAGAATCTCTTTAAGAATCTGCTACTTTTTAGTCCCGCTTCGTTTGAGTCCCGGAAAAAAATCACTGCGAGCTTCGTTTCAGTCCCGCTTCGTTTTAGTCCCGCTTCGTTTTAGTCCCGCTTCGTTTTAGTCCGGCTTCATTTTAGTCCCGCTTCGTTTGAGTCCCGCTTCGTTTTAGTCCTGGCGGAAAAATACATTCATCAACTTGTATCATTTTCCTGCGTGCAGTCTTTTTGTGCAAAATATTTGCATAATTAAAAAAAATCGATTTACTTAAAAAATCGATTTATTTATGTTTATTTAAAAAATCGCCTAAAGTTCAGTAGGCACAGCCAGCTGTTGTTTTTGTTTTCTTAATCCCCGGATGTTATTTATTACGTAACACGTGTGTAATAAACAATTAGCGTATGTTCAAAAAGAAGGCTTTTGAATTAAATTTAATTAATGTGTCCAAAAAAAGATTATAAAAAGCTTCTTGTTTTTATTTGTTCATAGAAATTTTTTATTGAGTTGTTACAACAGAACGTTTATTAAAAGAGTGTAATTTTATGCAGAGTTTCATCGATCAAAGCAAATCAAAAAAAAAAAAAACATGAAAAACTAAATTATTTAAAATTTATTAGCAATTTTAAGTAGTTTTTAGGGCCGTTGGAGATCCTAAAGTTTGGAAATAAAATTTAATTTGTTAAAAATTTTGTTGGTTATACCCAGGATTTCTTACTAAAATTTGAGGGTTCCAGTTTTAAACACTACAAATTGAGGTTTGGGGGATACACGGGCCTTACTTTTCTTACATTTCTGAGTATACCTTCCCTAAAGCCGGGAGATTCTTACTATCAAACAAACTGTAAGAATTTTAAATTTTCGTTCATTTCGATCATCGGTTATTGTAAAAAAATACGAAATAACACACTTTAATATACATAAAAGACGAAGATATCACCGCAGCTCCGACCATTAAATGAGCGATTTCAAACTTATGTATATTAGATTCATTTATGTTAAAAAAACTATTATATTTGCTTTTATATGATCCTTTTTATTGATATGTGATTCCTTTTATGATTTCCTACAAACATTTAATTGTAAAACAAAATTTTGGTTAAAACGTATACCAACAAATTAGTGACATAAAAGCAAATTAAATGAAACTACTTACTTAGTAAAACAAAATTTTGGTTAAAACGTATACCAACAAATTAGTGACATAAAAGCAAATTAAATGAAACTACTTACTTAGAACGTAGAGGTTGTGGCGCAGTGGCAGATCTTACGTCTTGCTTACTAAAGGTATTTTGATCGAGTCTCGGCTGAGACACACTACAGTATGATAATATTGGTTAATATTGTTATTTGTAGTATTTGGAGACGCAGTTGTAGTACTGAGTAACACCGGCCTTGCGTATCCTGCGTTATGCGAAATAAATAAATAAATAAAAACAAAAATAAATAAACGTAATGTAGTATCTACAACCATGGCATAGCCACCCACCCTTTACATACACCAACACCACCAAGAATTTAACATAGAAGAAAACCATCAAAAACGTCAGAACTACTAAAATGATCTTTAACAAAATCAAAATACTTGTCAATTTCTTTAATCACCACAACAACCCTAAAACAATTATTTAAGAAACCAAACTTTTCAAAAGCTCCAAGGACCCAAAACCTCCAAACTACGCAAAGGAAGGAAAAACAAATGTAATTAAGAAGTTTACCCACTTTTAGCAAAGAATCTGTGTCAAATACAAAAAATACACCAAGGCACTAAACAGAATGGGATCCACATACAAAGGTGTCCGGAAATTTCGTCTTGTACATCTCGTCTTTGAACATCTCGTCTTCTACATCTCGTCTTCGAAAAACTTGTCTTTTAAACATCTCGTCTTTGGAAAACTTGTCTTTTGAATGCGATTTTGTAAACGTACTTTCAAAAATGAGAGTTTCCACGCCAAAAATAAAATTTCCTTTGGGTTTTGGGTTTTGCTTAGGCTTAAGAAAAAAATAAGGTTTTTACTCCTCAGTTGAAAAAGCATCGGTATATACAAATTTACCATGATAAAGTTTTGCTTGATTTTTAGGTTTTGCTTAGGCTTAGATTCTCTGTTTTTTAAATAAATCATTTAATAAAAGTTTTTCGTGATAAAAATTTTCCTTGATTTTTGTCTTTTGCTTATGGTTAGGTATGGTGAAATAGGACTTCTAATGAACTGAACGCGACTTACTTATATTAAATTACGGCACAATGAGAATCGTATTAAATTGTCTTTAAATTCAAAATGTACAAATAAATATTTTGGGTTGGCTAAAATACAAGGTTTAATATGTTGTAAGACAGTAGCTATTTTCATGTAATCATGGTTTTTTACTTAACAAATGGATTTTCTTAAAGCTGAAATAGCGCGGAAGCGAAAACAAATTGAAAACTCCTCAGTGGTGGTAAGAAATGTTTCTTTCTGGACAAGCTTGTTTGTTTAATAACAAATCAATGGCAGTAATTTTTAAATGCTGCTTTTAATATTCTCTTTGATTTAAAAAAAATACTGTGTATAAGTAACAAAACAGGCACATCATTCAAAAATAGTACAACAAGTCCTAGGGTAGGTCTCGAGAAATATTACATCGATTGAAGAAGCAACATTATTTTAATGCTTATAGCACTCTACAAATCATTTAACAATTATAAAATGTTTGTCTTACGATATTAAAAAAATAAAATCTTCCTGGTTTGTAGTTCGCAGAATCGAATATTTGACTATGCTATTTTTACTGTTTGACAACACATTATAATGTTCAAAGTATTTATTGGCAATAAACGACTATAAATTCATATAATAAACAGACCTGTGCACTGTCCCCCGGGGTTTTATTGAAGGCTAATTCCAAAACGGGGGGTTTTCCGGGGACAACTTTTTTGAAACGGGGGAAGGCAATAAAACGGTGGGGGGGCAAGCAGGGGAAAAAGAAAAAAACGAGAGAAAGAAAGGAGAAAAAAAAGGAAAAAGGGACAAAAAAAAACGAAAATAAGGTAAAAATAGTTCTAAAATAGCTTAAAAGGCATTGAAATAGGCTAAAAACTGCAAAACCTTTGCGATGATGGCGTCATAATAGGTAAAAATGGCATCATAAATTTTGGTTATTTTTTCATTTTGTCGCGGGGAGGGGGCAGAGGAATAAAACAGGGGGCGGGTGGCAAATCCTCTAATAAAGAGGGGACATTTTCAGACCGTGCACAGGTCTGAATAAATTATGTTTTAACTCAAATAACCTATAAAATAAACAGTTATTTGGTACGATTCCCATTTGCGTCTCAAAATTCGATTTGACCTATCCTGAAGTGAACTACACGTATAAATCATATTTGTACACTAAATCGGACACACAGACTTTGTTTTTGTGGTTATTTTTGAGATTTGAGATCTTATCAAAAAGAGTTATAAACCAATTTATACCAAAAATGACCTTTTTTGGCATATGCAATATGCAATTTATGATGTTAATAAAAAAAATTGTAAACAAACAAATTAAATTAAAAAAATATGTTTTAACAATGGTAAAACTCTAAAAAACTTAAAACATTTAAAAAAAACATAAAAAATTTAAAAGACACACAGATAACCA
>JASAMX010017932.1:0-16408 GCA_030248175.1 Microlaimidae sp. YZB2_3 | reverse complement strand
GTTTTTCGCTCCAGTTCATATATTTTGTGTTTTGAATCTCCAAATTATGATGCATTTTTTATAAAAAACACCATAACGGATTGCAGAATATAAATACGTAAATTTTTACCACTTATCCTGTACAGTTTTTCGTTTAGAAACCTCGCAGCAACTGCAAAATTATTCCTGCTCAACAAACTGAAAGGGTTAAGCTACTTGTTTGTTCGTCCTTTAATTTTCTTTCGCTCATATGTTGGGTAATCGCTTAATAGTGATATGCAATCATAGCTATTATAAAAATTGTAATAATTATAAGCTAATAGTTACTTTTTCATCGTTTAGAACCTCCTACTACGGCTTATACATCAACAGCTGTAAGCAGGGTTTGTGGCTCGTTGCGTTGGCGCTTCTACTACCATATTCTCTTTTTAGAGCACTTTTGTTTTTAAAAATTGAAAATTTTAAAATATCGCAAAATCCGCTAGCCGAACCTCTTACGAATCATCAATAAAAATCCCAAACCGTTATATTTTCCATGTTAAATGTTTAGGTATCAATAGAAAAATACAAAAAAAGTTTGTTACGCTCCAGGTTTCTTGCATTTATAAACAAAAATCACTAAGTTGTGGTGTGTTTTTTAGGGGACGCTTTAAAAGTGATAAGTTTAGAGGCGTTTCCAAATATAACAAAAATTTACAATTTCGATTTTAAAGTTCCTCAAGAATTTCGGCGTTAGGAAGTTTTTTGTGGTAAATGTTTTACGCTGAAAAAATGAATTTGATGAACACGAATGATAGGCTTAAGGGCTTGTGTCCCTGGCATTTTTTTATTGTATGTTTTTTTATTTTAAGTTGAAATATTATTTATTTTAAAAAAATCCTTTGTGAAAACAGAAAAAGAATTATTATTCAAATTAAACATATTATTGAGGATAAAAGAACCTTTGTTTTTTCTAATCAGACTAATTATCACTATTTGCGCCCAAAAATCTATTTTTCTGTAATTTTTTAAAATTCCAACTTAGTACAAATTCTTATCTGAATGAACATCTAACTTACTTAACCATTTTTTAGCTACGTAAAATGCTTATCATTTACATTTTTTATTAACTCTCATTGTTAATTATTTTTTAGTTTTTGTCGTCAATTGTTTACACCTATGTGTTTTTAATTAGGAAAGAAATTTAAATTCTGTTGTATTATAAATTAAATATCTGACCAAACGGTAGTGGAGTAGATATTAGAGCGACGTATTTGTAAAATAAAGCATTTAAAGCCAGTTACCAATACAAAAATACAGATCTAAAAAACAACCTGCACAAAATTTTTCTTTCTTTTTGCTAATGACTCACGAAGTAAATAAACAAAAACAGCTAACTCCCTTTTTTATCAACTTCCGAAAAAAATGTTAAGAAAGACTGTATCTAACCTACACTTCAGGTTATTTTCTCAAAAAAAATTTAACGTTCTGCAAAAACCCATGTCTTTGTCCTTGTCAAATCCAATAACAGTTAAGTTGGTTGTGAGTTCCATACAGTAGCGGTTTTAAAAGCAAGCAGAATTATTTACCTTCTTTGTTTATTTGTAAGCTGTAGGGGTACATTTGGGTAAAGGTGAATTTAAAAATTTATAAAAGTTTCAAGTTGGTAGTTAAAGACTTCACAATATTGTGAAGTTCAGCGTTTTGGAAAAGTTGTGCTTTAGTTAGAGGCTTCAGTATGAATGTATCATCCATAGATTATTTTGAGGGTAAAAATACAGATAATACTCGCCAAGTAACAAGCAGAAAGAACAAACTTACCAATTAAGTGACTGTTAAAATACCACCAAAATAACATTTCTCTTGATTAAATTACCTATTTCCTGTTTTAAAATTCAAGCAGGTTGGTCTTCCATAATTTTTTTATATTTAATGCATTTTTTTGTTCTTGTATTTTTTTGAATTTTAATTTTTTATAGTTTCAATTCTATTGAAATTTTTGCTGGAACTTTGTTTTAAACATAAAGTACAGGACATACCATAATGAACCGCTTCCAGATGCGCCGCGCGGCCGGTGACGTCTCATGATAGTATATGTAGCTTGGAATTTACAACGTAAAATGAGGAACGTTACGTTTTTTGTATAAAAAACAACGTAAATTTACTATGTGGTTATTTCAAAGATGTAGACTGTTTCATGTACATTTGTTTGGAGCAATAATTTTTTAAACATAAAAACACTACATAAGCGATTTGCTATTTTTGATCTTTCACAATAGCTTTCAAACACATAGAAATTTAAGTATTGAATCATCACGTAATTTTTATTGTAATTTATCGGAATCGTGCTTAAACAGGGGTTTAATAAAATTTCAATTAAAGTGCAAAATGGTAGAACATCAGTGGTAGCAGTAGTGGTGGTCAGTTTTTACAGAAATTTTATTTTGGTACTACATAAAGTAGTTTTAAAATGGAATGCATTATCTCATGAACATGTTTTAGTTATTCTTAACTGAAAATTTAACAGCAGTTTTGTTTTGGTTCAGTTCAGAGTTTTTAATTGCCTTTTATAGCAAAAGAATAAGTACGTATTAATTTTATGATAATATTAAAAGAAATTTGTTTGCTGGAATAAAATTTTACTTTGACTTGTAAGTTCTATACTTTATGTTTCTAAAAAATTAAAAAAGTCAATGCAGTCTGTAATTTAAAAATAAATCTATTAAATATCCTATTACTAAGTATTATGTATTTTAATAAAACTTTGATTATTTTTGGAAAAAGTTATTTCTATTAAAATTTTTTTTAAAGAACAAGAATATTTGCTTTATTTAGGAAAATATTCAAACGAAATGTAGGCGTCAAATTCCGCAGATATATTTTATCCATTTTGACAGGTTCGCAGTTTGGAAGAATTTTTTGACCCGCGGAAAAATCAGCGGCCCTTTTGCGTCGGGTCAGCACTATTTTGCGTCATTTTGGCGCTTTGAATTAGCATAACACCCTGAATGATTAGGAAACACGTGTATTTAAAAGATTTATTCGATAATAACTTGGAAACAAGCGTAACCTACTTTACACTATAAATAATTTTTTTAAGTTTTGATTTAATTTATGGTTAATTGAACCAACCACGCAGACTTTGTGGTTATAAACATTGGCACAACAAACAAAAAACAAGTAGTCATGGGGTCGCAATAATGTATCTAAAAAAATCTGTTAAAAAGGAAAAAATATATCGTGAGTTTTACGGTTACATTTTGTTTGGGATATTTTCCTAAAATAAAGCAAAATATTTTTCTTGTTTTTAAAACAAAGTTTTAATAATAAGAAACTCTTTCCAAAAGTAATCAAACTTTTATTAAAAAATATAATACTTAGTAATAGGATATTTAATAATTCATTTTCAAATTACAGACTGCATTGAATTTTTGAATTTTTTTAGAAAACATAAAGTATAGAACTTACAAGTCAAAGAAAAGTTTTATTCCAGCAAACAAATTTCTGCAACAATTAATCATAAAATTATATAATGCAAACTTATTTCTTTTGCTATAAAAGGCGTATTAAAAAAAACTCTGAACTGAACCAAAACAAAACTGCTGTTAAATTTTCAGTTAAGAAATAACTGAAACATGTTCATGAGATAATGCATTCCATTTTAAAACTACTTTATGTAGTACCAAAATAAAATTTTTGTAAAAAGTTACTACTACTACTGCTACTACTACTATTCTACTATTTTGCACTTTAATTTAAGTTTCATTAAAGCCCTGTTTTAGCACTATTTTAATTAATTATATAAAAAATCACGTGATTCAATACTTAAATTTCTATGTATTTTATGGCATTGTGAAAGATCAAAAATAGCAAATCGCTTATGTAGTGTTTTTACGTTTAAAAAATGATTGCTCCTTCATAATGTACATGAAACAGTCTACATCTTTGAAATAACCACATAGTAAATTTACTTTGTTCTCTTTCAATAAACGAAATGTCTTATTTTAGGTATAGATTCAAAGCTACATATACTATCATGAGACGTCATCTGCGGCGCGGCGCATTTGGAAGCGGTTCATTATGGTATGTCCTGTACTTTATGTTTAATAAAGTTCCAGCAAAAATTTCAATAGAATTGAAACTATAAAAAATTAAAATTCAAAAAAATACAAGAACAAAAAAATGCATTAAATATAAAAAAATTATGGAGTGCAACCTGCTTGAATTTTAAAACAGGAAATAGGTAATTTAATCAAATAAAATGTTATTTTGTGGTATTTTAACACCCACTTAATTGGGTGTTTTGTTCTTCTGCTTGTTACTTGGCGAGTATTATCTGTAATTTTAATTTAAAACAAAGAACGAACGATACATTTATACTTAAGCCTCAAACTGCAACAAAATTTTGAAAAACCCTAATTTTTACAATATCGTGAGTTTTTAACCACCAATTTTAAACTTTTATAAGTTTTAAAGTTCACCTTTATGTAAATGTAAGTTTACAGCTTACAATAACAAAGAAGGTAAATGTTCCTGCTTGCTTTTAAAATCGTTATTGTATGGAACTCACAACCAACTAAACTGTTATTGGATTTGACAAGGACAAGACACGTGTTTTCGGATAACGTTAAATTTTTTTTGAGAAAATAACCTGAAGTGCACGTTAGATAGTTCTTTCCCAACATTTTTTTCGGAAGTTGATAAAAAAGGGAGTTAGCTGTTTTTGTTTATTTACTTCGTGAGTCATTAGCAAATAAAAACAAAAATTTTCCGCAGGTTGTTTTTTAGATCTGTATTTTTTGTATTGGTAACTGGCTTTGAAATGCTCTATTTTACAAATACGTCGCTGGAACATGATTCAACTACCGTTTTGTCAGATATTTGATTTATACAGACAACAGAATTTAATTTTTTTGAATTAAACACATAGGTGTAAACAATTGAAAATAAAACTTAAAAATACTGCAAAACGCAAGTTAAAAAAAATGAAAATGGGAAAGCATTTTACGTATGTGAAGAATGGTTAAGTAAGTTAGATGTTCATTCAGATAAGAATTTGTACTAAGTTGGAATTTTAAAAATTACAGATAAATAGATTTTTGGGCGCAAATAGTGATAATTAGTTTGATTCGAACAAACAAAGGTTCTTTCATCCCCAATAACACGTTTATTTTAATAATAATCTTTTTTGTGTTTTTAAATAAATGTTTTTTTTAAATAAATAATATTTCAACTTTAAAAAGAAAAAAACACAATAAAAAAATGCCAGGGACACAAGCCCTGAGCCTATTATTTGTGTTTATCAAATTTATTTTTTCAGCGTAAAGCATTTACCACAAAAACTTCTAACGCCAAATTCGAGGAACTTTGTAATCGTAATTGTAAATTTTTGTTATATTTGGAAAAACGCTCTAAACTTATCACTTTTAAGGGTTGCAAAAAAAACACACCACAACTTAGTGATTTTTGTTTATAAATGCAAGAAACCTGAAGTGTAATAGTTTTTTTGTATTTTTCTATCTATACCTAAACATTTACACTGCAAATAAAACAGATGGTTTGCGGAGTTTTTTTTAATTCAGGAATTTTGTAAGAGGTTCGGGTGTAGTGCATTTTTGTGATTCTAAAATTTTTGCAATTTTTCAAAACAAAAAGCGTGTCTTAAAGAGACACGGGCAGAGCAAGCGCCAATGCAACTTAAGTCATAACCCCGCTGTAAGCTGCTCAGTGTATAAGCTGTTGTAGGGTTTAAACGATAAAAAGGGTAAAAATGTCAAACCACAATTATTACAATTTTTATAGCACTACTACCGCAATACTCCATGCATCAATGTAATCATCAATGATTACCCAACGCATATGAGCGAGAGAAAATTAAAGGACGGACAAAACAAGTAGCTTAACCCTTTCAGTTTGTTGAGCAGGAATAATTTTGCAGTTGCTGCGAGGTTTCTAAACGAAAAACTGTACAGCAGAGAGGGTAAAAATTTAAGTGATTTTATATCCGGGAATTTGCTATGGCGTTTTTTATAAAAAATGCATTATTTTGTAGATTTCAAATACATGGTATTTTTGGCACCATACGTATATTTGCCAAAAACCGTTTCAAAAACATATTCTTTCATTAGTTCTTTTTTGTGTAACGTGGAAAATTTTATGACTTTACAAGGTTTCATAAATTAAAGCCTGTTTATCACAAAAACTCGAAACTTGATTAGTGATAATAATTTTGAAATATATTACGAAATGATAACAATGATAAGTTGATAACGTTAATTTTAAACTTCAGGTTTACCTTGTCTGAAACGTAAGAGAATGTAGAGCAGACAAGTGATGAGCAATTTGTTTGTAAGAAGGGGGTAAGTTTGGACGGGGGTGTGCGGACATTTCTTTTTAAAACTTTCCTTTCCAGCCCCAATTTGTTTTGTAATCGCTGAATCTGACGTCCTCTGTCAGGACAGAAGCGTTTCTTTTTCGCCATTCCAGTTAAATTTTTTCATGCGTATCGGCGATTCGGAAATTTAAACTTTTTTTAATTTAATTTATACGTTAAAGCGTTATTTGATTTAGTAAAAGGTGCAAACTATCGCTTGGACCCAACCGCTAACCATCCGCAACTAATTCAACATGAAGGAATCCGTAAGAATTTTCTTATTTTATAATATTAAGATGTTGGTTAATGCCGCTGGATGTAAAACTGTAACACAATTATATGATAGTGCAGCTGCAAATTTCGAAGTCAATTCAATCTATAATAATATCTGAAAAGTCAAAACACTAAAAATCTAAATTAATTAACTACAATATAGCATATTAAAAATAGACAGAATTTAAATACAACGCACCATTTTCAAACAAATATATTTTAACATGTTAGAAATGAAATCTGTTTCGATAAATTTTTACGTGTTCGATGTTTTGGGCCCGGTTGCACCATAACTACTTAAATTAAGTAGGATACTTAAGTAGCTATAAATCTGTATAAAATGTACACACACATTTACGGCCGATTCAAGTAGTCTACTTAACTTCAGTATCAGTAGTTATGGTGCAACCGGGCCTTATAAGTGTTCCAAGCTTTGCAGTTAATTTATTATTTTTGATTTTTCTAGGGAACATTCAACACATGCAGATTTATCAGCTGTTTGTTTGGAGTTTTTGCTCTAGTCTTCCTAACATCTTTAGCTACTCTGCTCATATCACAAAGCTTTTATCAGGAAAAACTCTGCGGTATAAGACAGTTGGAAGAAAAAAGAGTTCCACGGTTACAGTTTAGTGAGGTATTGCATTATAAAGACATTCGACAGGTGTATATAAACACACTCTTAAATGACGGGTACTATTTGTAATTTGCGGCTATATGTTTTGCACTGTGGGGACGAAAGTGGGAGGTGCTGAAAATTGCAGATCTTCATGTTCATTAGAGATTAATTTTATCCAAGCTTATAAGGTAAAAGTAAATCTATGGGGTCTTAATCCTGTAAAAATTTTTAACACTGAACAATTTCCACTCAAATGGAGAGTATTGACCATCGTGAAACTTTTAATCCACTATTCTCCTCACAAAGTCCAATCACAAAAACTATTCACGTTTTCACTTTTCGCTTTTTAATAAAACACGTAATATTATAGATTTTTGCATTTTATTGGAATAATGATTTAATAAAAGTCATAATAAAGCGAGCCAGTTAATGACAGTTTTAATAAAAGTACAATAATATTTTGCATTTTTTAATATATATTTTGTTATTTACAAATAAATGCAACTTTAATTTTTGCCAAGTTTTAAAATTAAATACCATATAAAATTATTTGTGCACTGGAAGAAAATATATTTTGAAAAATAAAACACGATTAAGCAAAAAGTCCAAAGTCTTAAGCGAGTCTGTGAAGCTAGCTAGCCTTAAGTCCTAACTCTCTGCTATTAAGTTTAAAGTTTAAAACTATAAGTCGTAAAGTTGAGCGGTGAATAGCGAATTAGGGTGTCAAATAAAATTATTTTATTATAGAAAACTGAATGGGAAGGAAACGAAAGACTGGAAGTTAGCCACAAGGTAAGCGAAATAAAAAATGAATTATTTTATCAAATGTGTTACTGCGGTATCCAGCATAGTGTTCACCATAAAATCAGAAAGGGTCCAGACGCGGGTCTTTTTAAAACTATGCTTAAAATAAAATGTTTGCTTTGAAAATTCACGCATGCAAGCTTAATCGGACTTAACAAATGCTGCTGAATTCAGCAGTAACATACCTTTATAACAATATTATTTGATTTTTTCAAAAAATTTTTTAAACCGAGTCAGTATAATTCTCATTTTTTCTCCTGTTGTGTTTCATTGTAATTTCAATCCCAAAAACAAGATAAATTTTACAGGTAATAGATTGTGATATGAAAAAAAACACATTAGACTTCAGTGCGTCTGACAATCATCGTGAATTTTACCGAGGTTTTTTGGGTTATTACAATGTTAAATAATATGTTCGTTTTTGCAAAAAAATAGACACCTTTTATACAGCACAATACAAAAAACATAATTTTTTAATTGATAAGACATGCAATACCCAGGTTTAGTTTTTGCCAAAAACCCTCATTGTCATTAGAAATTTTATGCTATGGTTGATGTTACACTTGTATTTTTTCATTAGAGGATTTTTTTAATCTTTTATGCTTACTATTATATATTTATATATGAATTGCCGGTTTTAGGGTGTGACTATTGTAAGAACTGTAGAAAACAACAGGTGCTATATTATGCCAACAGCTAAGGACTCAGAAGTACGTTAATAAAAGATTTATATATTCAAAAATAGCTATTTATCTTGTTATTTTTAACATAAAATTTTATTTTTAAACTAATAAAGATTTATTAGTGACCTGGTTTGTCCTGGTAAACTCCTGGAACGAAAATATTTTGACGTTGTGAAAAGAAATTATAGTATCGCTGCGGCTTTTTTCATACCTATTTCTTCTAACGTTACTCGTTAAAAAATTATACTTGTATTTTCGTCGTGTGAGTTTATCAGGAAAACAACTAATCGAAAAAAAAATCTATAATTACAAAAAAATCGTTTTAATTTTTATTTGACATGATGATCTAATTGCGTAGGTTCTTAATATACTAGTTGTTAATGTGTAATTAATTGAAAATACTAGAGATAGTTAGTCAGGTGGCTGTGATTTGTTACACAAAACTTATTTCTTTACTCATTCGTTGATTTGTTTATTTAAACAAAGTAATTATTCTTGTTTTGTTTACACCTTTAATATGAAAATCGTGTTGGCGATCGCCATAGCGCTCAATTTATTCGCATTCGGCGAAAATAAACTGGCCTGAGCTAAATATTTTTAAAAATTTCGCAAATCATAAAATCAATTTTTCACCACAGTGTATACAAGTAGGCACATAAACATAAAGTTCTTCCCACATAATTGGTTCTTTTTTTAGAAAATTAGAAGTTTCAGAAAGCCATTTTGCTTTAAAATACCAATTTTTTACTGATGTCAATAGGAAAACATAAATTAAAATGTTTTTATTGGAGTATTTTTTTTGGAATTATGAATTAAAATTAAAACTTTATAAATTTAGGCAAAAGTATGTTGTTCGTGAAACACAGTAATCGAACACGTTATTTGAATACTTAGCATTTTAATTCTGATTAGTAATGCTTTTAAAAAATAATTAGCATTTTAAAACATCAGAAAAGCGTTTATTCTTGTTCTTGATTTTAATGTTCATGGAAAACTTATTGTCGCAAACCCTTCAAAAGAATTAAAAAAAAATTTTTTATTTGTAATAAATGACGATAAATGCTACCCACCAATGAACTTCGTTACCCATAATTAATTGAAGATTTACAGTTAGATAAAATTGATATGGACATTTAAAATCGACCTTGAATGTCAAAAACTACATATTTGCGTTGCTGAATCACATAGTTTTCTGTCTGACTAAAAATAACCTGAAAATAACGAATCAAATTAAATTTTAAAAAAATATTTGACGGGCATTCTAGTGGGCATAAAAAAAAATTCTAAAATTGCACATTTAAAACAATCTATGGTTTTTAAATTTACTTTGAAACAAAATATATCGAACTAAATTTCAAGGAAAATGTAGAATATATGAAAAACCAAAAATCGGGAAAACTATAATTTCTCATGGGCGCGTCGGAACGTCTGACGTTCCTTCAAAAAATGTTTCCATGTTTGTTTTTAGTTTTTCTTCGAGCGAAATTACTGCATATACTCATTAAAAAACACAGATTGCAAATTTAAAATAGACATAGCGATTTCTTGACATTTATAAGTCGTCTTTGGGCTTTCTTGACTTTTATAAGTCGTCTTTCGTCTAAAGTCACCAATATTCTAGTTTTCGCAAAAATGAAATTTGTGTGTATCGGATAGGAAACGACAAAACTGAAAACAAAACGATAACACAACATCAAGCCGAAACCACTAGTAAGTATATGGTGACCAGCATCTAAATAGCTTAGTAACCTTCAAAATAAAGATTATTCACTAAACAAAACATGCATAGACTTATATTTGTGGTGGTATTTAGGATTACTCAATGGCTCGAACCCTTGTTTTATTGCATGAAATTCTGAATGATGAACTCGTGGAAGAACTTGGTGGCACAGAAGCTTTGTTGTTTTGTGCCGAACAAGACACGTATCTTCTTCGAGATCCTAACGGTGGGTTCTTGTTGTGAAACATTTTTTTAGAATAAAAATTGCAAAACTTATAATAGGTTTAAACCCTTTTGATTTGTTACTTACACATTTAATTATATTTTTTGAGTGCCTTGCAAAAAGTATTTAGTTAATACTTAGGTGAAATCATAAATTTTTTTTAAATAATGGCATTAAATTAAAATAGTGATTTGGTTATTATGATAAAATACATAACATAAATATTCATAAATTTCTGGTGATAAAACTCATAAACAACCTTAACTATGAACTGTAGACCTTAACTTTCTTGAACAACCAAAGCAAAACCTTGAAATCAAGCTAAAACTTATCATGATAACGTTTTTATTTTCATTTAAATCAAGAATACCAAAATAAGTACATAAGGTAACACACTAAATGACAATAATTTTGTATACTTGTTGCTTTAAACATTTTTAATCTATAAAATTACAGATTTTTTTATTTTTGTTGCCACGTTTTGATTTGTAATTCAGGCGTTATTGAAATATTTGAATGTCAATATTTTGGCAACAAATATGCCAGCAACTTTGATTACCCGCAAACGAGAGGAACCGTAAAAAGTTTCAAAAACTTTTACAAAAGGTGGATCAAAGCTGGCTGACCTCAATGTCTAGCAGTATTGAATTGAATACTAAAAACAATCCGTAAACTTAAGCAAAAACGGTTTCATATTAAAAATGAAATGCCCTATTTAAATAACATTAATTTGAAACAGACTCATCAATAACTTTTTAATGGCTAAAGTTCAGTAATTTTTGTGAAAAGGCGGGATTTAAAAAAATTGCTGTATTCTAATTCAGTGTTTTAAACGTTATAAACGCATTATTCTAACTGGTCTTCTCATGCCCCCCCTTACGGTTTTACGAATTCAGCAAGATATAATTTGACTATAATGAAAAAAATGAAACAGGTTAAGGCTTTTAACACATAAACGTTTGTGAAAAAGAAACTTTTTGCACACTATCCATACGATTAAACTCAATTACGCCAACGGGTTAATAATGTTTTATTTCTTTTTGATTGTAATTCAATGATTCGGGTTATAAAAAGAGCTCTAAAATAATGTAAGATTTTATTCGAGTTTGTAGCGGTTGGCAAAAAGAACGATCGCGAGATAAAAAAACCTGGGAACTAAAATTATGTGTGTTATAAAAGCGGTTTGAAAACTGTTTTCGAAATTAACGTTCTTTTTTCCTGCTACATTAAAATCGGTATTTCACAATTTTTACGCGCAAAATAAATTACAGTTCGAAGTATGCAAATAAGAATAATAAATTACACGTTTAAAAATGCAAAAAATAAAACATTTAGACACTATATAAGAAACCGGGTTTGAGAAGATAAATGGTCTATCATTCATAATTTGTCATTTTGACATTTTATCCGATTTTTAAATCTAAATTTTTGTCGAAAACAAAAATTTCTGGAATTTTAAGTTTAAGATTTGGATTCATTTAATATAAAATTCATGAATTTAATTAATATTAATTTAAAAACATAACCAAACCAAATTTATGTCAAAAACTATCAAATTTATGTTAAACTATCAGAATTTCAAATTTACTTTGCTCAAAATTTGGCCAAATATACCAGTAGAGTTTACCGGCAAAAAAAAATCTTAATTAAAAAGTTTTTAATTACGTGTGAAAATTTATAATACAACATTTTAACTTGTTTAAATAATATTATAACTAAATGTTTTTATATATGTATGTCTTTAGTTATCAGGTAATAGTAGTATTTTTATTATCAATAGTATCAATTGGTTATCGAATCATCTCTCTTTTTTTTGTTTAGTACACAACTGCACCACCTATACGTTTTATTTGTCCATAGTTTTAAAGCCGTCAAAATACATATTATGGTTATTGCAATACTGTTCTATTTAATTATGTGCAGAAATTTTAGTATGCCAAAACTCAATGCGGCTTTGTTGCTTCATTTTCGAACCAACAAGCAGTATTAATATATATTAATTTTAGCAGAAAACAGTCCAGAGAGAAGAAAGCGGGATGCGGAAGAAGAAGCAAAAACCTCGACCAAAGGACATCGCCCTAGTGGTTTGGACCTTCCTTACGAGGAAAGAGTCCCTCGTTGCAGAGATTTAGTGCTGGATTGTGGAAAAGATGGAGCCATCGGTGCCGTAAGTATATCACGATTTTAATTTATAATCACTTATGGTTTCCATTTAGGGCCCGTTGATACCTGTTCCCAGTTCCCAGATCCAAGAAACAAGAAACAACGAGAACAAGTGTTCACACCTTTTTCCCAGCAGCCGATTTCAGTAGAGGGCCCTAAATTTAAGGGCCCCTAAGAAAAAAAGTGCCCCTTGAGTTAGGGGCACTAGCTTGTACTCGTTTCAGTGGAGCCATTCCAAGAGCCCCTAACTCAAGTGCCCCTAACGCAATAAAGGACCCCTATTTACCGCCCTAAATCGATTAATGCGCGCGTTGAAAACTTTCGCGCAGTAAAAAAAACATGGCATTATATACACTGTTTTAAATTGGCGGCACAATGGAATTTTAATGTGTTTTAAATACTATTTTTTAATTTCAAACACCTAAAAATTTAGAAAACTAATCAAAAACACAGAAAATATTCTTTTTTATAAAGAAAAATAAAAAACTATTAAAGTGCGTAAACATTTTTTTCCAATTTACAAGTAGCCCATGTCAGCCATACGGCTGACAAATAAGTTTTCCTGTATTTTTCGGATTTACTTGCTACCTTTTTTTCAAAATTCAACCCTTCTATGATATTTCCTAAACTGAAAGGTTTGTATTGTAATGATACTTTATTTAGTCCAATTTGTTTTGTGGTTGGGAAGAAAAATTTGAATGGCGTTGAATCAAAAAGCTATAAAATTTTTCCTCCACAAACTTACGATTAATATAATTTATAAAAATGTTTTTTGTGGTTATGTTGATGTTTTTTGTTAAAATATGTATTAATATTTTGTTAAATAATTAATTTTAATAAATATTTTTTCTTTTTGCTAATTAATGTGATTTATTGTGATCATTTTCAATTTTTTATATCGAGTTAGGGAGGTCCCGACCTCCCTTAAAAAATAGCGCTTGGGCCCCTTATAAAAAGGGGCACTTTATTGCGAAAAAAGTCTACTGAAATGACTCAGCCGTAAGGGCCCCTAAATTGGAAGCAAATAAGGGGCACTTTGGCGTTAGTGCCTTTTACTGAAATCGGGTGCCCAGTTCCCATTTCCTAGAACGACTTGAAGCGGAGCTCCAACTTCTGGCAAATATTAAGAGAAAGCGAACGAAGAGGCGTCTCCACGCATATATCACACACGCTTAATGCACATGCACACACTACAACCTTTTTATGTAATAATGAATAGTATTAATATTGATATTGGTATCAATATTGATTTTATTGCAATTTTTTGCTCATTATTACAATGCTCCGCTTATTTTTTGGTGGTTTGACACGGACGCTCCGCTTTTTTGGTTTGTTTGAGACGTGCGCAAGAATATGAAACGAAAATCGTTATTTTTTGCTATATTTTTTGTTATAATCGTAAACATTGCTAAAACGATAATTTAAAAACAATTTTGCTCAATGCGCGCATACGGATTTTTTACCTAATAACGTTTGTAATTACAGTTGTATGTTATTTAGGGACACTTACCAGCTATACAATGTTGATTTTTTTTTGCGAACTTCGTATTAACTAATTACATCACTCCGCTTCTTTTTACATTCTGTTTCTGCGGACGGGCAGACGAATATGAAATGAAAATTGCTATTTTTTAATTCAAAAATAGCTACAACGAAGTTTTTTAACCATTTTAAAAGTTTTAAAGTTTTTTTTAGTGAAAAAAGCTGATTTATTTAAACGAAACGTTTTTAAAATATTAAATTTTACGTTTTATTAAACTAAGTTTGTTTTTTTGCAATTTTCCAATAAATTACTTAAGTTAGAGCATTAAAAATTCCATTAACATATTTTTAAATATGTTTTAAACAGTTAATTTGTTGTTATACGAACGATCTTACGAGTAACCGCCGTGCGCGTGAGTTTTTATCCCAGTAAATAGTCAGTTGTGAACGGGCCGTTTCTGTGATCTGGGAACTGAGAACCGGGGTCTGGGAACTGGGATTTGGGATCTAGAAACTGGAATCAGGTGTGAACGGGCCCTTAGGTCATGGTTTCATATATATCGCCGATTCAGTATTCGTTTGTTGTGAGTTATTTAGTAAAGTTGGCTTTTTATATATAAATTTAACATCGAAGTTAAATCTTTTGCAGCCGCATTCATAAAGCGCGATTAACTTCGTATTAGGAAAAATTTTAATTCGCCTGTTTATTGGCTACAGTACGTGAAAAATCTTTAGCAATAACAATCATTTAAAACGCCGAAGGTGGAGCTTATGATGGTACGGGGTCTTTAGAGCCGTAAGTAGGGAACTTGGAGCCGTCAAAAAAAATTTTTATCTTTTTTTAGGCTTTGCTTAGGCTTAGAAATAGGTTTTAGCGATGTTATTTTTGGCTCCAAGTTACCTCGGCTCCATCGACCCTAAACCTGTGTTTTCGTGCGTGCGTGCGTGCGCGCGTGGATAATTTTTTTAAAATCCCATTTAATTTATTTCATTCACTGAAGTTTAAAATAATGTTTTTATAGCTTTATTAAATAGTTTTCTTATATTGCCATGTTAAATAGTTTTCTTATATTGAATTTCTTATAGGAATAGGTTTCAACGATGTTTATTTTTGGTTCCAAGTTCCCTTGGCTCCATCGACCCGAAACCTTTATGATGTTATGATAGCTAGTAAAAGTTGCGATTAGTTTTTTTTTCTCATCCGAAGATAATCGCGCTTCCTGAGCTTTCGCTTTTGTTTTAAACTATCATTATACGCCATGTTGCTGTTTTTGTATTGCAAGTATTTAATTTTTCAGCATAAACTAGTTGTTTAAAATAGCCTGTAAATGTTGAAGCAAATACTTCGGTCATTTCTTACATTAACTTGGTAATAGTGAGTTTCGATAGGTTGTTCGATAGGTAAACGTGACTTATAAGGCTGGTTGATACTTATGTAAAAACGTCCTTTGGAGTTTGTTCAAAGGACATTTTTACATATGTATGAACCAGCCTTTATGAGCCTATTTCAAAAACCAAACCAGGCGTGGTTTTTGTGAGTCTTATGGCCACGAAAAAAATTTATTATAATTATTTAAAATTGGTTTATAAACACTAAAGGTTTAACAAAATTGTAAAATTATTTGGTTATTTTAATTAAAGACTATCAAGTAAGACAATAAAAATGTGTAATAATATGTAACATATAATACTATTCCTTAATAATATTATAATTTCTGATACGACAAGTATACACAAATCACATACGACGAGTTATATTTGTTACCACTGATAGTTTGTGAACTATAGCAAAAAATCTGTGTAATAATGTTTATTTTTTGAACAGGTTGAAGGTTCATACTGATGATTGCTTTGCTTGTTCTTGAGATTTTTTAAAATATTGTTATAATTTTGTTTTCTAATAAACTCGTTTTCATTTATTTGTAAAATTTTATCCACAAAAGAATAAAACAAAATAATTATATCAATGTTAATTTCAGGTTCAAGTATGTTACACGTGGATTAACGGAGTCATAAGAGCCTCGCAAGAATGTTTGGATGGAAACAAATTTCGAATCAACATGACGAAACCGCCTGGCAGATTATTGAAAATTGCACAAAAACAACTGATTCA
>JASAMX010017931.1:0-11242 GCA_030248175.1 Microlaimidae sp. YZB2_3 | reverse complement strand
TTCCTCCAAAATGCGGAGTTATTTTGGAGGTTATTACGAGTCAAAATCACTTTGATTTCACACCGTGACTGTGACTGTTTTTGTTGTATATAAAGGCGAAAAGTTTGTTTTGTGTTTAGGCACGTACTCGATGCGCCGGAGAAGTATCAGCGGTGGCCGGAAATAACTATTGCGGTGTGGGGGTGGCGTACAATTCTAAAATCGGAGGTAAGCTGTTAGTTACTGGGTGCAGGGTATTTAGAGGACTTTTAGTGAGGAACTGGGTACTGCCGATATTAGGAATAGATACATGAGCATGGACCTGGAAGCTAAAAGGGAGGTGGCTACCGCGGGTAAATGCCCTTTTGAAAGCTAGACACGGGGTCCAGGCGGGGTCCGTTATACAGGTTTTCGGGGCGGGACAAAGGGGTCCACCCCGCCCCCCTTGAGCCAAAATTCGGACCCCCCTTAGAAAAAACCTAGGGCCCCCTTCCCCCCAAGCTCCTCAAGCAGTCCGGCCTTATCACCCCCCAGCGTTGCCGACCCCCTCCAAACCCTCCCGACCAATTTGGAAGTGTAATTTTTTATTTACTGTCAAAACACGGTTTTTTAGTTAAAAACAGTGTTTAAATACACTTTTTAGGCCTAAATAGGCTGTTTTAGTATATAAAATTCAATATTAGACCTAAAACACTTAAATTATTGATTTAAAAAAACTTTGTTAAAAAATCGGACCCCCCCCTAAATTTGAAATCTCGCACCCGGGGTCGACCCCCCTAAAAAGCCATGGGGGTCCGGACCTCCCCCCCTGAACCCCCTAAAAAATTTGCCCTTCCACTCGAAGGTGGACCCCCCCCCCGCCTAGCGGACCTGATCAAAAACACCTATCTAAACTTTTGGCCCCCCGGGGTGGGGCCGGGGGGTTCGGGGGGGGCTTCTAGGCCCCCCAAAAACTGTCCGTACCTCCTCTAGCTTTCTAGAGGTGGTGGGAGTGGGAGGGGGTGTTAACCCAGGGTAGACTGGTTAGAAATCTAGAGGGTGGTCAGGAGGGGTCCGATTTCCAAATAAAGTTGTTTTAAATAATAAATTTAAGTGTTTTAGACTCAATTATATAATTTAAAAGACTAAAATAAGCTATCTAGGTATAAAAAGTCCACAAAAGTATATACTGTTTTTTACTACAAATTGTCTCTTTGACAATAAATTTTTTTACCTAAATTTATACTTTAAATTTGGCTGGGTGGGAAGGGGGGTCATTTAAAAATTCCAGAGGGAGGTAGGGTGTCAAAATAAAAAGAAATTTGGGGGAGGGGGAGGAGTCCGAAATTTTGAGGCTAGGGGAGGTGGACCCTTCCCCGCCCCCCCCCTATGCTTATCTACGGTAGGAACTTGGCTTGGAGCCCTTGCTTGAGAAGAAATTGGCATGGGTTTAAATTAAAGTTTTTTTTAGGCTTAGTTATAGGTTTTTCTATCAATTTTTTTCGGCTCCACGTTTCCAACTTACGGCTGTAAGTTACTAATTTACGGCTCCAAGTTCCTTATTTTTGGGCACCCAGTTCCAGATCTAAGATTACTGGACTGCATCAACTTTAAATCAAGTTTCAAGTGACCCTCTCGTAGCCACTCCAGTGTGCATACCGTCGTTACTAAGGTTGAATGATAAAAGTTAAAGAATCACATTTTTAGCAATTTTACTATTGGAAACACGAACACTCAAATTGTTAGGGATGTTTTGGTAAGCCAAAATTTTGGGAAAGTGTCGATGTTGCTGACCCTTTTTTTTAAAGATTTTTTTTTGGGGGAAAATGTGGTGTAAGAAGAAGGTCATTTGTTAATTAGCCGTTTTTTCGAGTCAACAGTGGTAAACGTATTTGTTTTATGGTCAAATCGATAGCCGTTTGAATTGATCGTTATAAAACAAAACAGCGGGGAAAATTGACTCGCATTCTGTGTTAGCTACTAAAATAAATATTATCTTGACAAATATGTAAATAGTCGGCGCAATTGATTTTTTTTATTATTTTTGGATTATTTGGTTAATATTTTTTTCTATTCCCGCTTAATATTTATAAAACATTGTGCTACATTATTGTTTCAGAAGGTTTTGTTTTATTATTTTAGCACATTTTAATTCAATACACAAATCTCCTAAAGCTTTTCTTAATGCATTCAAGCTTTTAGACGAATGTCAACTGCGCTATTTAACGCTCATCCTAAACCGCCGCATTATCCTGTTAAAAAAACGCTTGGATTTTAATTTTTAATTATTCAGTCGAAAAGGGATAATGTAAGAACGCTTTGTTTCAAAGATGTTCGCTAATATATAAGAAGCAGACGTAGACATTTTTTTTAGTGATGAAATTAACGAACTCGGGGCTTTGACATGGCTCTGCATTTAATTAGAGAAATCGAAGCATGAAGCATCTATTGTATAGAATCTAATTAAAATTAAATTTAAATAAATTAAAAATTGAAATAATTCACAAAATTTCATTAAAAAAACTGTTTGAGACTAATAATACAGACCTGTGCACGGTCTGGAAATGCCCCCCGTTTTATTGGAGGATTTGCCGTGCCCCCCCTGCCAAAAAATGAAAAAATACCCTAAAATTATGACGCCATTTTTAACGTATGATGACGCCATCATCGTAATTTTTTTGCAGTTTTTAGCCTATTTCAATGTATTTTAAGCCATTTTAGACCTATTTTTACCTTATTTTTGCTTTTTTTTTGTCCCTTTTTCCCTTCTTTTTTTCTTTTGTTTCCTTTTTTTCTCGTTTTTTTTCTTTCCCCCTTGCTTGCCCCCCCCCTCGTTTCAAAATCGGCCCCCCTTTGGTTGCCCCCCCGGTCCGCCTTGGGCTCGGGGGGGGGGGCGGGGGGGGGACTCCAGGGGGGTACCCCGTGGGGGGGGTTCCCCCCGGTGGCCATTTTGAGAATTGATTTTTTAGTTTTCTTGGGGTTCTAGTTAGGGGGGTGGTAATGGGCTGGGGGGGTGGGGTTCGGGGTTGTGGGGGGGGGTGGTGGCGGGGGGGGGTTTCGGGGTGGGGGGGACTCCTCCCCACATTTTGGAATTGCCCCCCCAATAAATCCCCGGGGGGCAGTGCACAGGTCTGTTAAAACGTAAGAATTGATTTGTCATTCTAACGACCAATCAAAAATATTCCATCAAATTAATGCATTATTTTTATTTTTGCAAAAGCAATATTTATTTTACGTTACTTTTTTATTAAAATCAAAACTATTACACAAAACATAGGTAAATTTGTGACGACCCCAAGTAGAAGCGAAAATAACCAGGCGCTAAAAAATTTGGCCGATACAGGAATTGATCCCGTAACCTCCAAAGTCGACTCTGGCGTGCTATCCATTACACCATAGACCGGACAAGGAAAGGGGAAATATAATCGCCTTTTATTAACGCTTGCACTTCGAGTTTTCACGGAAGGGACACAACGTGTCACAAATTTATCCGGACTTGGGGGCAGTTAAATTAAACCCGGATTAACAACTAAAATTAAAATTTAAGGAACGCATTATTACTAGGATGCGCGAAAAATATAAAGAGGCAATTTAACCTAAAATATAGGAATTTTTTAAGTGAAAGTATTGTTTCTTACTATAAAATCGGTGTTACGACAGTAATTTTAATTTAAAATTATAATCAAAATTTTAGAACAGGTGATCCATTTGATAATCAAAGCAGTATGCAAATTTTTCGGCCAGTTCCCTACTCGTCTCTTGGTGTGTGTTTGGGTCCGTATAAAAACACCATGGACAAATTCAGTATTCACCATAGGCAAAATCACCACAAACGTTACAAAATCACCATAAGGTAGTGTAAATTCACCATAAATATAATGCGTTTTCATTTTCAATATTTCCTTTAAATTTTGACACTCGGAAAATACAACGAAATTTTATTATGATAAAATAAAAATTTAGCTTGATTTTAAGGCTTTGCTTATGCTTAGGAAAAAATTAAAACATTTTTATGGTTTTATGAATAAAACGTAGTTTTTTTTAACACATTTTAGTTTGCAAATACATTTCTGATTGTTATGGTGAATTTGCACAACGTTATGGTAAATTTTGCCATGGTGATTTTACACTACTTTTTATGATGATTTTGCACGTCACCGCGTGTTTTTAGGTGTGTGGATGCTGGAGGGCCCGGTGAGGGACCGCGTGGAGGCGGCCTTCCTTTCCCACAACCAATCCCATTCGGCCATCCCGTAAAATAGAGTAGTATGCAAATTTTTGCGGCCCGTTCTCCTATTAAACTCATTTTGATTGAACAAAGTAGTATGCAAATTATGTGCGCATAAACCTAATCATCTTTTCGTGTGTGTGTTTAGGTGTGCGGATGCTGGACGGTCCGGTAAGCGACCGGGTGGAGGCGGCCTCCCTCTCTCACAACCAATCTCACATAGACATCTATTCGGCCAGCTGGGGACCGGAGGACGACGGGCGGACCTTCGACGGCCCGGGCACCATGGCCAAGAAGGCGTTTATCGACGGCGTGACCAAGGTATAATATTATTGCCTTTTTTTAAAATTTTTGTAAAATACGCCCCCCCCCGTTTTTGGGTTTGCCCGTTTTTTTTCCCCCCCCCGTTTTTTGTTTTGTTTTTTGTTTGTTTTTTTTTTGTTTTTTATTGTTTTATTTTTTTTTCTTTTTCTCTTTTTTTCTTTTTCTTTTTCTTCTTTTTCTCTCTTCTCCCCTTTCCGTCCCCCTTTTTCCTCCGTTTTGGTGTATGTTGTATTGAAAATCAATGGCTTAAATTGTCCCCTTCCAGAGGCGTGCTAGCGCGGAAACGCATTTGCTTTTTGTTTTTATGAACTAGTTTTTGTGGAATTTTATTGGTTTTCCTAAATTGTTGTGACGACGAAAGTTTTTATGGTATATATACATACTATTGCATGGTCTGAAAATGCCCCTTCCCCGGAATTTCAGGACTGTGCGTGTACCCGTTCTCCCTCCGTTTTATTGTCCTTCCCCGCTCAAAAATTTAACTCAATATGACTCTATCATCGCCAAATTTTTGCAATTTTTAGCCTGTTTCAATATATTTTAAGTCATTTTACACCTATTTGTACTTCAGATTGTTCCCTTTTTTCGTTTTTTTTTCTTTTTTCCTCCTTTTATTGCCCTCCGTTTCTAAAAAATTGCCCCCCCCCCCCTGTCTTCCCATTTTGGAATTGCCCCCTGCCCTCCCATATAAAACCCCCGGCGAGCAGTGCACCTGTCTGTATATATTCAAAATTTTAACTTATACAGTTAGGATACCCTGTCGGTTTTTGTGTATAACTCGTGCCGTACGTGACGGACAGAAGCAAACTATATGTTGGGAGAAAGGGTATTTTTTTCCGGTCAGTTCGGTATCCTTAACATTTTTGGTGGACTATTTCACGCCGAGATATGCTTCGTTGAAAAAAGGCATTTTAAAACAGTTTTTCCCAATTTAACAGAACCAGAGTTAATATTACGTAATAAAAATTTAACTCAAGTTAGATACACCAAATGTACATGCCCACAAAAATTTTCAGCGAAATCCCTACTATTGAAGTTTTTTTAATTTCGTTTTATTGCTAAAATTGTTGAAATAAAAAATAAAAAGAAGTGATAGTAGAGATTTCGTTAAAAACTTAAAAACTGGCTCAGAATTATGGTCCAACTGCTGTGTTAAAAGTTGGGAACAAACTAATTTCTATCAAATGACTAAACTTTCATTTATATTTTTTGATTTGACGTCGGGAAACTACATTTAGAAACGTTTGTTTAAAAGAACCTTTTAAGCCAGAATCTCAGACGGAGCAGTAGCCAAGTGGTTAGAGCGTCGAACTCGGAACCCCGGAGCTTCAGGTTCGAGTTCCCCTGGGCAATACTTTTAACCTCACAAAATTTTTTTTTTAATTTTTAACTTTTTAATTAAAAAAAGCGTTCATTATTCAATACTGTATTCAACCCCGAGTACGTGTTTTGAGGTGGTTTTGAGGTAAAACAGCTATATAGTCAGAATGCCCCCCAAGGGAGGGGGTCGCAACCCCCTAGTGCCCACCTCCCAGTCGAATTAAAAAATGTTGTGGTGGGGGGTGGGTTTGGGGGGGGGGGGGCCTGGGCGAGCACTACCTCAAAAACACGCTCACAGGTATTGAATAATGAACCTCTTTTTGTTGAGTTAAAAAGAATTTTTGAGGTAAAAATATCAGGGGGACTCAAACCTAAGCTCCGAGTTTAACGACGCTCTAACCACTCGACTATACCTCCGTCTGAGCTTCTTTCTTAAAAGCAAGTTTTAAACGTACGTTTTCAAAATGTACTTTCCCGACGTTAAATCAAAAAAATATAAATGGAAGTTTAGTCATTTAATAGAAATTAGTTTGTTTCCAGCATTTAACACAGTAGTTGTACCATAATTCTGAGCCAGTTTTAAGTTTTTAATGAAATCCCTACTATTACTTCTTTTTATTTTTTATTTCAACAATTTTAGAAATAAAACTAAATTAAAAAAACTTTAATAGTAGGGATTTCGGTAAAATTTTTGTGGGCATGTACATTTGGTGTATCTAACTTGAGTTAAATTTTTATTACGTAATATTAACTCTGGTGTTCTGTTAAATTGGGAAAAACTGTTTTAAAATGCCTTTTTTTAACGAAGCATATCTCGACGTGAAATAGTCCAACAAAAATGTTAAGGATACCGAACTGACCGGAAAAATAATAACTTTCTCCCAACATATAGTTTGCTTCTGTCTGTCACGTACGTCATGGGTTATACACAAAAACTGACAGGGTATCCTAACTGTATCGTTCCACCTTAACTAAAAGTAAAAGCTTACCGGACCGTCCGGCCTCCGCCCGCCTAAACACACGAAAAGATGATTAGGTTTATGCGCACATAATTTGCATACTACTTTGTTCAATCAAAATGAGTTTAATAGGAGAACGGGCCGCAAAAATTTGCATACTACTCTATTTTACGGGATGGCCGGATGGGATAGGTTGTGGGAAAAGGAAGGCCGCCTCCACGCGGTCCCTCACCGGGCCCTCCCAGCATCCACACACCTAAAAACACGCGGTGACGTGCAAAATCATCATAAAAAGTAGTGTAAAATCACCATGGCAAAATTTACCATAACGTTGTGCAAATTACCATAGACAATCAAAAATGTATTTGCAAACTAAAATGTGTTAAAAAAAAACTACATTTTATTCATAAAAAAACCATAAAATATTTTTTTAATTTTTTCCTAAGAATAAGCAAATCCTTAAAATCAAGCTAAATTTTTATTTTATCATAATAAAATTTCGTTGTATTTTCCGAGTGTCAAAATTTAAAGGAAATATTGAAAATGAAAACGCATTATATTTATGGTGAATTTACACTACCTTATGGTGATTTTGTAACGTTTGTGGTGATTTTGCCTATGGTGAATACTGAATTTGTCCATGGTGTTTTTATACGGACCCAAACACACACCAAGAGACGAGTAGGGAACTGGCCGAAAAATTTGCATACTGCTTTGATTATCAAATGGATCACCTGTTCTAAAATTTTGATTATAATTTTAAATTAAAATTACTGTCGTAACACCGATTTTATAGTAAGAAACAATACTTTCACTTAAAAAATTCCTATATTTTAGGTTAATTTGCCTCTCTTTATATTTTTCGCGCATCCTAGTAATAATGCGTTCCTTAAATTTTAATTTTAGTTGTTAATCCGGGTTTAATTTAACTGCCCCCAAGTCCGGATAAATTTGTGACACGTTGTGTCCCTTCCGTGAAAACTCGAAGTGCAAGCGTTAATAAAAGGCGATTATCTTTCCCCTTTCCTTGTCCGGTCTATGGTGTAATGGATAGCACGCCAGAGTCGACTTTGGAGGTTACGGGATCAATTCCTGTATCGGCCAAATTTTTCAGCGCCTGGTTATTTTCGCTTCTACTTGGGGTCGTCACAAATTTACCTATGTGTAATAGTTTTGATTTTAATAAAAAAGTAACGTAAAATAAATATTGCTTTTGCAAAAATAAAAATAATGCATTAATTTGATGGAATATTTTTGATTGGTCGTTAGAATGACAAATCAATTCTTACGTTTTAACAGACCTGTGCACTGCCCCCCGGGGTTTTATTGGGGGGGGGGGGCCATAGGTCACCGAAGGGGGGGTGTAGGGGGGGGGTCGCCCCCCCCCCTCCGCCTCTGAGACCTATCCCCCCCCCCTAGCCCTTTTGCCCCCCCCCCCCCCCCCACGCCCCTTGACCCCGCCCCCCCTAGGCCCTTTTTGACCCCCCTACAGATTCCCAAAATGCTTAAAATGGTCTTTCGTCAAAAAATTGTCTTTTGGTCAAAAAAATGGTACCCGGGGTGTGACCCCCCCTGCTTTTTTTCAAAAAAAACCCGCCGGGGTGTGCCCCCCCCCTGGAGGTCAACCTCCCCCCCGGGGTGTGGCCCCCTGGCCGTTGAGGTCGGTGACCTAGGGGGGCAATTCCAAAATGTGGGGGGCACTGGGGGAACTTTTTTGAAACGAGGGGGGGGGGGCAAGCAAGGGGGAAAGAAAAAAAACGAGAAAAAAAGGAAACAAAAGAAAAAAAGAAGGGAAAAAGGGACAAAAAAAAGCAAAAATAAGGTAAAAATAGGTCTAAAATGGCTTAAAATACATTGAAATAGGCTAAAAACTGCAAAAAAATTGCGATTATGGTGTTGTCGTAATTATAAGATGACGTCGGAGTTTTAGTTTTTTTTTTATTTTTTCATTTTTTGGCAGGGGGGGCACGGCAAATCCTCCAATAAAACGGGGGGCATTTCCAGACCGTGCACAGGTCTGTATTATTAGTCTCAAACAGTTTTTTTAATGAAATTTTGTGAATTATTTCAATTTTTAATTTATTTAAATTTAATTTTAATTAGATTCTATACAATAGATGCTTCATGTTTCGATTTCTCTAATTAAATGCAGAGCCATGTCAAAGCCCCGAGTTCGTTAATTTCATCACTAAAAAAAATGTCTACGTCTGCTTCTTATATATTAGCGAACATCTTTGAAACAAAGCGTTCTTACATTATCCCCTTTCGACTGAATAATTAAAAATTAAAATCCGACGTTTTTTTAACAGGATAATGCGGCGGTTTAGGATGAGCGTTAAATAGCGCAGTTGACATTCGTCTAAAAGCTTGAATGCATTAAGAAAAGCTTTAGGAGATTTGTGTATTGAATTAAAATGTGCTAAAATAATAAAACAAAACCTTCTGAAACAATAATGTAGCACAATGTTTTATAAATATTAAGCGGGAATAGAAAAAAATATTACCCAAATAATCCAAAAATAATAAAAAAAAATCAATTGCGCCGACTATTTACATATTTGTCAAGATAATATTTATTTTAAGATACACAGAATGCAAGTCAATTTTCCCCGCTGTTTTGTTTTATAACGATCGATTCAAACGGCTATCGATTTGACCATAAAACAAATACGTTTTACCACTGTTGACTAGAAAAAAAGGCTAATTAACAAATGACCTTCTTCTTACACCACATTTTCCCCCAAAAAAGAAATCTTTAAAAAAAGGGTCAGCAACATCGACACTTTCCCAAAATTTTGGCTTCCCAAAACATCCCTAACAATTTGAGTGTTCGTGTTTCCCAATAGTAAAATTGCTAAAAATGTGATTCTTTAACTTTTATCATTCAGCCTTAGTAACGACGGTATGCGCGCTGGAGTGGCTACGAGAGGGTCACTTGAACCTTGATTTAAAGTTGATGCAGTCCAGTAATCTTAGATCTGGAACTGGGAGCCCAAAAAATAAGGAACTTGGAGCTCATGGGATAGCAACTTACGGCCGTAAGTTGGAAACGTGGAGCCGAAAAAAATTGATAGAAAAACCTATAACTAAGCCTAAAAAAAACTTTAATTTAAACCCATGCCAATTTCTTCTCAAGCAAGGGCTCCAAGCCAAGTTCCTACCGTAGATAAGCATAGGGGGACGGGGTAGGATCCACTTTCTCTCTATCCTCGAAATTTCAGACCCCCTCCCAGACAAAAAGGGTCCTTCCTCCTTCGATTTTTTTTTATTTTGACAGCCTTCCCCCTCTGTAATTTTCAAATTACTTCCCCCCCCACTTCCCAGCCAAATTTAAAGTATAAATTTAGGTAAGGAATTTACTGTCAAAAAGACTATTGTTGTAAAAACAATACTTTTGTAAACTTTTATATCTAATCTAGATAGCTTATTTTAGTTTTTAAATTATATATTAGAGCTAAAACACTAAAAACTATTATTTAAAATAACTTTGTTTGAAACCGCACCCCAGCTGACTCCCCCCTCTAGATTTCTAACCGGTCTTTCACGGGTTGACTCCCACTCCCACCACCTCTAGAAAGCTAGAGGAGGTACGGACAATAGGTGTTTTTGGTCAGGTCCACTAGGGGGGGGGGGGTCCACCTCCGGTTGGAAGGCCAAAATTTTTTAGGGGGTTCAGGGGGGGGGGGTAGGAACGACCCTGGCTTTTTCAGGGGGGTCGACCCCGGGTGCGGTGCGGGATTTCAAATTTAGGGGGGTTAGGGGGGTCCGATTTTTTAACAAAGTTTTTTTTAAATCAATAATTTAAGTGTTTTAGGTTTAATATTGAATTTTATATACTGAAACAGCCGATTTCGGGCTAAAAAGTGTAAACACTGTTTTTAACTAAAAAACCGTGTTTTGATATTAAACAAAAAATTATACTTCCGAATTGGTCGGGAGGGTTTGGGGAGGGGGGTCAGCCTCGCTAAGAGGATGACGTCAGGCCGGACTGCTCTCGAGCTTGGGGGGAAGGGGGCCCTCGATTTTTTCTAAGGGGGGGTCCGAAATTTTGGCTCAAGGGGGGCGGGGTGGACCCCGTTGTCCCGCCCCCAGAAAACCTGTATAACGGACCCCGCCTGGACCCCCGTGTCTAGCTTTCAAAAGGGCATTTACCCGCGGTAGCCACCTCCCTTTTAGCTTCCAGGTCCATGCTCATGTATAGTTCCTAATATCGGCAGTACCCAGTTCCTCACTAAAAGTCCTCTAAATACCCTGCACCCAGTAACTAACAGCTTACCTCCGATTTTAGAATTGTACGCCACCCCCACACCGCAATAGTTATTTCCGGCCACCGCTGATACTTCTCCGGCGCATCGAGTACCGTGCCTAAAACACAAAACAAACTTTTCGCCTTTATACTACAACAGAAACAGTCACAGTCACGGTGTGAAATCAAAGTGATTTTGACTCGTAA
>JASAMX010017930.1:0-36067 GCA_030248175.1 Microlaimidae sp. YZB2_3 | reverse complement strand
ATATGGTACTTTGCAAGAAGAAGTACCATTTAAATGATTCTTTTTGACTTTTGGTACCATTCTTAAAGAATTCTAATTAAATAACTACTCTCTAAACTCACTTAGGGTAACTGACTTAATTTCGGCCATTTTTTTAAATTTTTTTGAATAAGTTTTTTCTGGCTTTTTCAATCAAGCCAAAATTTGGCCTAAAAATCAAACAATAGCTATATTTGTTATTCCAGTGAAAAATTTGAATATTTTTGTTACACTTAAAAATTAGTAAAGGTTTAAACTTTTTTTTAAGTGGCCGAAGTTAAGGCGCGTGCCATTTATTTCGGCCACCAACAAAAAACTGGTCATAACTATTGCTTAAACGAACAATAAAAATTTCTCAAGGTTGCAAATTTTCCCTTAGGTATTGTTTTTGGTACATATAACTTATTTTTTCCCGTTTGCGAACTTTAATAGTTATTAGCAAGACTTTAAATAATTATGTCAATACCTTAAAAAGACAAGTTTTAATAATTTGTATGTTTTGTTCAATTTTTATTTTTGGCTTAAAAAACGTCAAAACAAAGTCAAACGAGCAAAAAAAATTCTTTATAAATACAGTAGTACAATAATATTTAAAAACAGCAAAAAACGGCAGGTTCTTTCACCTAAATTTACAGGTGGCCGAAATTAACAGAATCTTAAAATGCGCAGTTAGTTAAACGCATTGCAAAATGATTTTTAAGAAAATATCAAAACATGAAAATTAACAACTTTGAGCCTTAAATAGAAAATATTTTAAGGTTATATAATGCTTCGTTCTAAATTTGATGCAGTTTAAACACAAAGCAAAAATTAGGAAAATCACAAAAAATTAACTTTTTGTATAAAAATGTTGATAATGTTGAATAACAAAAATAAAAAACTTTTGCAAAAACACTTTATTCAACATTAATCCAGTTACTTTTGTGCTAGTTCTTTTGTGTTTTAAAAATAAGTCAATTTTCTAACACCCTAAATTGGTGGCCGAAATTAAGGCGTGGCCGAAATTAAGTCAGTTACCCTAATGGTTTCGAAATTAGCTATTTATTTATTTTTTAATAATTGCTCCACAAAAAGGCCGATCGAAACGTCTTAGTTAAACTTGAGTAAAAAGGTTTTCAATAGTTTTATTGTTACTGGTTTAGCACTTACTTATGTATATTAAAACCAATAACTGACGTTTTAATGGTTTTCACGTTTACTAGTTTTGGTCGTTTTAAGTAGGTTTCGTACTTACTAATATTAAAACCAGTACCTGAGGTTTTAATGGTTTTCACGTTTACTAGTTTTTATCGTTTTTAACATAATATTCGATAAAACCTAATTAGCATGCAATATTTTTATTATTTTGGCAGCAAACAAACATAATAATAATGACATTTTAACATCGTTTAATGAAAGTTAAAAACACTAAACAAATATTGTTACCACATAGCAATATTTAAATAAAAAGCCATTTTAAATTAAAACAGCTTAAAAGTAATTTTCAAAGCAAAACAATTACTGAAATAATTTCGGCAACATTAAGTATTAAGTTCAGCCATTTAAAGCTATTTTCTTCACGCTCAAGTTTTTATTTTTTTGGTGTTTAGCCATTAATATCTAACTATCTAACTAAGATATTGAAAGTTTATCATACATGGATTAAAATGACGTCCAATTGCTGAAGGCTGTTTGAAATTAAGTTATAAAGTTGCCATGAATTGTAAAAATTTTCCAAAAATAAAATTAATTTATAATATAAATAGGGTAGTGCATTTAATTTCGGCACTTTTCCCAATTGGGCATTTTTGATTTTGGGCTTTATCTTTGGTAATCCTGGACGGAATACGACGTTTGATAGCTCAAATGAGAGCTAATTATATGTAGATGACTGTCGTGAGCTTTTTATTTGTTATGTTATGATATTTTCATGTGAAATTGAGAGATTTATAAAAAATAAAATTGTTACTCGTTTTTAGAACATGGGCATTTCATGATTACGCAATAAATTGGTTTAAAAATTAAACTGTCCTGGTAAATTTTAGTCTATTTTCCGAATTTTTAGTCCCCGTGGTTCTACGTTGCGTCTGTGGTGAGCAATCATTATAAAATAAAATAGTGTAATTTCGGCACACTATTGCTGTAGGTAAAAACGGGTTCAATTTAGTGGTCGGGTGTTAAATTGTAGTTCTAATTAGTTAAAAGACAACGTTGAAATGTGTAGGAGTCATAGCACTGCACTTAAACTCGATTACGGGGGTCTTTTTAAAAAGTGCCGAAATTAAATGCACTTTTTTCCCAAATTTTCCTCATTTTGATACCATTTAGCATTTTAGCTGTAACTTTTTGCCAGTTACACTTTGAACAACAAGTAAATACTTAAATTAAAGAAAACTGTCTGGAGATAATGATAGGCTTTTAAATTTTTGAAAATGATGATTTTTTGACTAAGAAACAATCGATTGTTTGTAAAGTGCCGAAATTAAATGCATACATTTAATTTCGGCACTTTTCCATTTTTTTAAAAACTGATTTAATTAAGTAAAAAAACAACTTTCGTACAATGAATTTTTTATGACGCAACGCAATATCGTAAAAGCTTTAAAATGAGCTATCAAACATGAAAATCAGGTTTTTTGGGGTTTGTTTTGGGTTTGGGGTTGTGGGGTTTTTGTGGTTGTTTTGGGGTTTTGGGTTTTTTTGGTTGTTTTTGTGGGTTTGTTGTGGTTGTTTGGTTGTTTTTTTTTTTTATATATTTTTTTTTTTTTTTTTTTTGGTTGTTTGGTTTGAGGTTTTGGTTTTTGTTTTTTATGGGATTTTAGAGGTGGGGTTGATTTTTTGGGTTTTGATGGAATGGTAAAGATTTTTTTGTTTTTGGGTTTGAGAGTTTATTAATAGGATGGTTTTTTTATATTTGATATTTTAATAAATTTTTAATAATTAGATGAAATTATTTGTGATTTAGTTTTTTTTATAGATAATAATATTTATATTGTGTTGTTGTGCTTTAGTGATATTTCTTTTATATGTTAGATTTTTTGTACTAAGGGGTTTTGGAGTGTTGTTTTAATAGAATGTTAATTTTTTCTTTAGCTTGAGTTTTTTTAATATATCTATGATTTTTTAATATCTATGAATGTAATATGGAGTAGTAAGTTTAAGTTAGAGTTGTAGATTTTAGGTGGTTCTATATTTGTTATCTTTCTGTGCTTTTTTGTAGTATTTGGTAGATGTATTGGTAGATTAGAGAGATTTGATGGATTATGATGATTGTGATGATAAGGATCTGATATTATAAATAATAGTGAGTTTAAGTTAAAATAAGGGCTGTTTTTGGAGCTGTTCTATTTCTATTTTTTATGATGATATAATCTTTTTTTTATATTTTTATTGTTGAAATGATAAAATAGTAGGAAAATTTATTTGAGTTAATTTAATTGTTAATTTGAGGGGGGAATTTTATTTTCTTTATGGGGTTGGGGAGGTTTTTATATTTTTATTGTTGTAAATGATAAAATAGTAGAGGAATTTTTTCGAGTTAATATTTAATTGTTATTTAGGGGGGTGAAATTTCTCTTTATGGGGCTTGGGCGAGGCATTGCTTTTTTTTTTTAGTTGTTTTAGTTTTGATCTTTGTTGGCTCGATTAGTGCATTCTTGTTTGTTTTCTAGTTTTGGTTTTTGTTTGATATTTTGTTGTCTTTTGTTCATATTAGGGGATTAGGTAGTTGTGGTTCTGGGTAGTGGTTAGGTTTTTTTTTGTTTCTCGGTTTTGGCTTCTTTGTTTTTTTGGGTTTTTATTTGGGCCTTAATTAAGGGCCCCTTAGCTTTTGAAAAGGGCCATACAGTGAAAAGTTACATTGGAAAAACGAAAAAGTGCCGAAATTAAATGCACTACCCTAAAATTCTTACATTCATCTGATTCGTTTAAAATCAATTCTTTAAATACAAAGCAAACCAATTATTGCTTTTTCCAATCAAGTAAGTGTTGCAAAAACGCTAACGCCCTAGATGAAACATAATGATTTTGGCTTCAGACAAGGGAGTTAAAGTCCGTGCATACACTGGTAAGTTTTCGTGAATTTCGTCCGTGCATTTTTGCCATGAAGTTTTAACGTTCATATGAATTTTGATATTAATAAAAGCATCTGTGAAGGAAATAAACAATTCAATTGCAATATAAATTCATCAATTTACAATTTTTTTCAATTTATTAAACCAAAACACCTTTTTTGAATATTTACAGGCTTATTCAAGCGCCATTCACAAACAAACTGTATTACAATGATAAAAATCACATCGCGTTTTGAGATCATTAAGACGTGTTTCAAATGATAATTTACTGATTTGAACAATATAGCCCAACTAATTTTCGACTGGTTGCTTTGAAACTCAAGAAAACAAATAACAACCTTATTTACTGGTTTATCGAAATAACAGTTTTTAAGTAATTAATATTATTTTTCTTTTATACCGAAAACCATTAATCGTTCGTTGCGACATTGTTTTTTTTTCGTAAAACCATTAATTTAGCACGAGCGATTGCTCGTGCTCGTTCATTTTTCTTACTGAAAGTCCAAGTAGTGCATTTAGTAAATCGTGTTAGGTTATAATTAATTATTGGTTTTCAATTGTACTGCGAAGCTTTATTTTGGGCAAAAGCTCTGTATGATGATTTCAATAATTGGTGATCTATGCTCATTACCATTAAGGGTGTTACTTACAGCCAAACCAGTAAGGCGGTTTATAAAGTATCATTCTATTGTAATGGTATTTATTTAAATGGCATCCTTTTTAAAAATAACTATAATTCTTATGGGATTACACTTAAATAATTATTATTCTAATGATTGTTTTGAAACATAAATGTTTGAATAATCACATTCTAAATTTTTTCTCTTTGCCTCTCCCTCTCCCTCTCGCGTGCGTGCGTGTGTTTGTGTTTATGTGTGTTTACGCGCAAACGTTTGTGTGTGTGCGTGCGCACGCCAACGTTTGTGTGTCTTTGTCTGCCTATGTATATTTCTACAAAAAATTGCTTATGAAATAAATATTTTTATTTTTAGCTATATTTCACGGAACTTCAAAATTATATATCACCAAACGATTTGACAAAACACGGATATACATTGGAAAATTTAATTAAACTTTACGAAAGTCAAAAAGAATTTGCGATGATCACTTTTTTGGTAGATGTTCTTACGATTTTGGGCGCCCCGATATACAATGAAGAAAAGTTTGAACTTGAAAAAAATCGTTTGCTTGATCGTTTTATGAAAATTGTGGAAGAAATAATGACAAATGATATTCATTTATAATGAAGCACAGTTTAGTTAAAATCTATGTAGCGTTTATTCTTATTTATAAAATAATGTGTTTACTGATATCAAAAATATATAACATAATAATAAAGGAAAAGTATGTGACTTTATATATTTCTCAGACACATTGACTGCTCTTATTAGGGCGCGCCCTAATAGGAGCGCGCTCTTATTAGGGCACTCGGATGTGCTAATTAGGGCCTGTTTCTGAAAGGTGGCAATTATTAGGGCGTGTAATAGCTCTTATTAGGGTGCGCCCTTATTGGAGCCATGGCGCGTCCTTATTAGCACACTTATCGATTTTCAAAAAAAAGAGATTATTTATAAGTCTGTTTTATGCGACTGCTATCGTAGTTGCGATGGTTCAGTGGTTGTGATTGGCCTACCACAAAGCAAGTGACGGGTTCGAATCCCGCGGACGGCAGATTTTTTTAATTTTTCTTTTTTACAAAAATTGTCAATCTTATTTTTTGTTTTATTATTTTTCTTTTAATTTAACATAAGTAGCCCATCGAAAAAATAGTCGTTTATTTTTGTTATTGTTTTTAGAAATTATACTTATCGCATTAATACACCATAACAATAAAAAACTAACCTAAAAATTTTTTAAATCTTATTCCTGTTGAAATATGAACTAAATAATAATGAAAATTTTAAAACTACTTCGTTTAGTGTTAGTTTTGTGAAAATGAATAAATACTTACAGATACTTACAGATACTTAGCCTTATAATTGCTATTTAATGATAAAATTTACTTGTGTATTAAATAAAATGGGAATAGTCTTAATTTTAAAGAAAAAAAGGAAGCAGTTGTTTTTTGTAGAAAAATTGATTTTTCTACGAGGGTCCTTATTGTTTAGAGTCATACCATAATTTTTAGTAAAAAAAACTTTTCATACCTTTTCGGTTCAAACAAAAAATAAATTGGAAATATAAATTACTCAATTGTTATGGTGTACAAAATGCAAGTATAAATTCTAAAAAACACAATAACAAAAATAAACGACTATTTTTTTGGTGGGCTACTTATGTTAAATTAAAAAAAAATAATAAAACAAAAAATAAGATTAACAATTTTTGTAAGGGAAAAAATCAAAAAAAAATCAACCGTCCGCGGGATTCGAATCCGTCACTTGCTCAGTGGAAGGCCGAATCACTACCACTGAGCCATCGCAGCTACGATAACAGTCTCATAAAACAGACTTATAAATAATCTTTGTTTTTTGAAAATCGATAAGTGTGCTAATAAGGGCGCGCCATGGCCCTAATAAGAGCTCACCCTAATTAGAACGCGCTCTTATTAGGGCGCGCCCTAATTAGAGCTATTACACGCCCTAATAAGGGCCCATCTTTCAGAAACAGGGCCCTAATTAGCACATCTGAGAGTCTTAATAAAAGCGTGCTCTTATTAGGGCGCGCCCTAATAAGAGCAGTCAATGTGTCTGAGAAATATATGAAGTCACATATTTTCCTTTTATTAATTATGTTATATAATTTTGGTGATATTATTTACAAGAAACTAGAAAGCTTGGCTTTTTAGGTAACCTTTTATCTTAAAAAAATTACCTTGAAAAAATACTATTGTGACTGAAATATTTATAGGAAAATTATGAAAAAATTATAATTAAACCTTTTTTGACATGCTATCATGACATGAAAAACATGAGATGACATCAAAAAACATGACATGACATCAAAAATTACCATTGACTTTGTCATTTTTAAAAATCAATTAGATAGTAATTTCTTAAATACAAATTTTTGACAATATTTAACCCTTTGTAATTTTTAAGACTAAAAAGCTCGTCTGAAACGTGAAAAATTAAACTGCCAGTGCAGTTCCCTGACGTTAAAATTATTCAATTTTCGTGAAACACGCAGTACTAAGATGAGTTCAACCAGAACAAGTAAAAGGAAGATCAAATCGCCAGGCTAGAAGCGGAGAATGCGGCTCTGTAGCAGAATTTGGTGGATGTGGAGGAGAAGCTCGCCCAGATGGAGGAGACACAGGCTTCTGGTGTTAAAGCTGGTGTCTACGGTGTGCGAAAAGGTCTTCAATCGTTTGCTACCTATAATCGACAGTTATTTCAAGTGCATGGAGGTCTGAAAAGAACATGAGACAATGCTGGTTGTTTCTGGCCTTCCGGAGAATGATCACAGGGAAAACAAAAAGGAAAACGAAAACGAGTTATTAAAAACTCTTGATAGTAGTGATTCGGGTGCAGTAATCAACCCAATTGAAATTTTTCATATTGGAAGAGCTAGCGACCGCCCCAGGCTGCTTAAAATTAGGTTAATCAATAAACATATTTGGAATAAGTTAGTTCATTTAGGCGGTTGCCTAAGGGATTCCACCAAATATGACAAAGTTTATGTAAGGCCGTCTCTGACTGAGGAACAGATAGTCTGTCAAAAGTGGTTATTTGGCAAACTTCGGGAGCTAAGAGAGCAGAACAAAAGGGTTTCACATCGGTATTCTGCTGATGGTGATCCCTTTTTGTTTAACATCACTTTAAAGGCTCCCCTAAAGGTTTCAAAATAGGATATTTCGCGACTTAATTACCATTATAGTAAACTAAAGCTTATACCTAGTATAAAAATTTTGTGTATGAATGCAAGAAGCCTTGCTAACTCCTTAGACGAGCTTGATGTTCTGATTTCAGGAGATAGTTTTATCTATGGTGCTGTTGATATCTGCTTTATTTTTGAAACATGGCTCACTGAAACAACTTCTAACGCAATGATCGTCAGGAATAGAGAATTTGATTTTTATCAAAGGGATCGACAGCAGCGGCAAGGAGGTGGAGTAGTTCTATTAATTAGAAATGTTTTTAGAGTAGTCGAAGTTGAAATTGAAGAAAAGTATGATAAAGTAGAACTAGTAGCGGTTGACATTTTTCTACAGAAGTCATCTAAACTGAGATTCATTGGTATATATAGAGAACCTAGTACTATCAAAGAAAAAGACAATCTAATATTTGAGCTAATTAGGAATTTAACAGAAAACTTTGTAGGAACCATTGTTTTAACTGGAGATTTCAATTTGCCAGGGGTAAATTGGTCTTCAGATGAAATAACTTCAAACACGCAAAATGAAAATAATTGGTTTGAGTTTCTTATTGAACTAGGTATGTACTAGCTTGTTTTACAACCAACTCGTGAAAATAATTATCTGGATCTTTTGTACACAAACGATAGAAAATTTTTTAATAATGTCACTGTTGAGCCCAGTTTTCACAATCAAACCATGACACTATTTTATCTGAAATTAATCTTAAAATATTTGACAGTCCTAAGAATAAGATTCAAAACTACATACCTGATTTTTTAAAAACAGATTATGATATGCTAAGTTTGTACTTATCTACAATCAGCTGGAAAATTTTATTTGAGGAATGTGGCACAGTAGAAAATGCTTGGCAGAGATTCAAGGATATTTTGTTGTTAGGAATCAATAGACAAATTTCCCTGGAAAAAAAATTTTTACAAACAAGAAAAAATAGTACAATATCCAATAAATATAAGAAAAATACAAAATCAAAAGAAAAAACTTTGGCATAAGCGTAATATTGATGAAAAATCAAGATCAGAGTACAAAAAATTTGTAAAGTATACAAAAATAAAGTTAGAGATTTTAACACTAATAAAGAAACAAAAATTCTAAATTCAGGGGGTTTAAACAATTTTTATAAATTTGTTAATAGTAAAATTAAAACAAAACAAACTATCCCACCAATTTAAAGAGACGATATTACTTTTGTGACTGAAGAGTTTGAAAAAGTTAAACTTTTTGGAAATTATTTTGCTTCCGTTTTTACCGATGATGATGATACTTTACCACAAACACCTGAATGCTTTCCAGCTTACTTTTTAAAACACTTGGCTAAAGTTATTGCTGAACTTTTGGCAATAATCTTTCAGATGTCTTTTAATTTTGGAGAATTACCACTTTATTGGAAAATAGCTTTATTAAACTTACTGTTTAAAAAAAGCACCAAAAGCCTAAAAAAAATTATTGTCCAATTTCACTTACATCTTTTACTTGTAAACTAATGGAGCAGCTTGTTAAAGAAGAACTTCTTGTCTTTTTCCATATCATTTTGTCAAGGATTCAACATGGTTTTAAGGCAAAAAGATCTGTAATAACACAGCTCTTGGAAGCTTTTAATGCGTGGACGCAGGCACTAAAAAATAAACTTTTAATTGATGTCATATACTTGGATTTTGCCAAGGCTTTTGACACGGTGTCACATCAAAAATTGTTATATAAACTAGAAAATATGGTGTTTCTGGTAAATTTTTAAAATGGATAAAAGAATTTTTAGTTGGGCGGGATATTAAAGTTGTAGTTAATTATTTAGTATTCAAATCATTTCCTGTAAAAAGTTCAGTTCCTTAGGGTTCTGTTTTGGGTCCATTTCTTTTTCTTATTTATATTAACGATATTGTTGATTGTGTTAATTACTCACAAATTAGGTTCTTTGCAAATGATATAAAGTTGTTTGCAAAATATTCATCTAAAGACTACCACATTCAAACCTTAAGACTTCAAGAAGATTTAGATAGAATATACAGCTGGTCAAAAGACTGGAAATTGTAATTATCAGATCATAAATGAGAAGTTCTTAATATTCGAAATCATAGCAAAGAGTTAATTTGTAAATATAAGCTTGGTAATAATGTACCTACAACTACAGAATTGGTGCGTTACCTAGGTGTTTATATATCCAATGATATGAAATTCTCTAAACACTGTGAAATCACAGCAAAAAAAGCAATGAGAGTGACATCACTAATTTTTAGAACATTCAATTCAAACTGGAAATTGTAATTATCAGATCATAAATGAGAAGTTCTTAATATTCGAAATCATGGCAAAGAGTTAATTTGTAAATATAAGCTCGGTAATAATGTACCTACAACTACAGAATTGGTGTGTGACCTAGGTGTTTATATATCCAATGATATGAAATTTTCTAAACACTGTGAAATCACAGCAAAAAAAGCAATGAGAGTGACATCACTAATTTTTAGAATATTCAATTCAAACTCCAGAAATAATCTTTTCAGAGCATATAAGTCCTATGTTAGACCAATTCTGGAGTACGCTAGTTCAGTTTGAAACCCTTATTTACAAAAAGATATAAACATTTTGGAAAAAGTGCAACAAAATTTCACTAAGAGGTTGTTTTATAAATGCAAGTTGTTACCTGTTGGTTATGAACAAAGATTGGATTACCTAGGTTTAGAAAGATTAAAGAACCGAAGAGACAAAACTGATTTATATGAGTGCTTTAAAATTATACATAGCTTAAACAATTTGAAAGGCAATGATTATTAAAGTTTAACCTGCAGCCCACCAGTGGTCATCCTTTTGCTGTTGAAGAAAGTCGAATTAAAGCAAGGAATTTTTCTTTTGCAAATAGGGTGGTTACACCTTGGAACAATCTACTCCCGTCTCAAGTAACTGTCGATTCTTTGGATGCATTCAAGAAAAGTTTTACAACCGAACTTAAATATGCCTTTTTTGAGCCTTTAAAGTCATTTCAGACAGCTATGTTGATATTTTGTTAGAATTATAGTTTATGTTGGCGGCGATTAAGTCCCAAAATTGATGTTGTTGATAAAAAAAGAAAAGAAAAAAATAGAGAAAAAGAAGAAAAAAAAATGAAAAAAAATGATGATACAGTAGAATTAAACTATGCATAAACTATGCTTAATAAAATATTAATTCTGTTATCTGATCATTAAAAAGAAGCTTCGCGTTAGGAGGATCTGCATAATTCCATTCTCCGTTAGCCCTTTTACAATGAGCACCGAGAACCGAAATGCACTCCCCGTCTCTGCCGCGATAACAATCACAAAAGGTTACTTACTTCCTAAATCAATACTTCCAAAACTAAATCAACAAATTCACAAACATTACTTCCTAAATTAATATTCAGTAAATTTTTTAACCATTAAATTTTAACTAAAAAGACCAGGGCCCTCCGGGTCCTCTCCTGTCTAAGTAGAATTTCGAAACACCATAATCAAAACTAAACATGAATTTTATCAGAGTGAAAACAGCAGGGAGGTACAGTGAACACCCTTTTCCGAGAAAATATCAGGTGTAGAGAAACACCTGACTCAACTTATTAATAATTATTGGTTACATCACCACTGACATCTTTTTGATTTTCTTTTTAGATCGTGTGTTTATTCTTTATTTCGTTCTGAGGGACAGCGGTTACGCCTTAATTTCAGCCTGAAGGATATTAGCTTTAATATTATATAAATACCCCAAATATATCCCAAAAATAAGCGATTCGTTATTAAAAACAGTAACGCGAAAAAAAAGTTTTACTTCTTAATAACAAAAAGGTTTGATTTCCTTAACCCTATAATTGCAAAATAATTCTCCATGAAAACTATAGCTTAAAACGGACAAAATCTAACTTAACATAGTTAACAAAAGAACAGTTAATATAAAAACGAACATGGATTTACACAATTAACCCTTTGGGGGACGCGGAGTTTAACACAGAGCAGCGGAGACGGAATACCTTCTGCGGATATGCAGCGAAAAAAATTCCAAAGGGTTAACATAGCTTTACAATCAGAAAACGAATGAATCAGAAAAGTTAATAAGTTTTTATTACCAACTTAAAACATGTGTAATATTTTTTGAAAAATTTTAAAATTAAAAAATAAAATTTAGGTTCCTTAAATGAAAAAAAAAACTTATTACAAAGCTGTTGGATTCTGTCGCAATATTAAAAATAAACATTTTTAAACGCTAGTTTTTAAATCGTATGTTTTAATTATTTTTTTCAAAAAATTTCCTGGGGTTAAAATATAAATTTGGTGAAATTCAAAATCTGCTACTCCTGCGATAGTTCCTCCACCAAAACTTAAAAGGTTTTTTATAATCAAAAATATATGGTACAAAACAAATTGGATTTAACAAAAAAATTGACTTGATCAAGTGATGCTCCCATCAAGTGATCAAGTGATGTTTTAAAGATTCACTCTTTGCAAATACAATGTACTTCTTAAATATTTTTTGCACTACAAAAAGTCGGTAAGGTAGAACAGAAAAATTGTCTAAAGAAAAACAAATTTCGCCCGGAAAATTTTTTTAATTAAATTAAAACCATCTATCGTTACGGTTTTATATATTTTTTAAAACTTCTTATTACCATCGATTTCTTATATATTTTGTTATTTTCTATTTGTAGATAATGGTAAATTAGTGTTTTCTTAGAATTTGATCCTGATAGACAGTTAATCCTTTTTTTTCGCCGATATAAATTTCTTGTTTAAAACCCTACACTTAATGTATGTGATGTTTCTAAAGAGATTTTTTAAAGAATTTTTGGTATTCGAGCATTTTGTTCTCAAAATTGATTTTTTATACAAAACCTATAAAAACACATATTTAAGAATAACTTTAACACCTTCGAACAACGGATAACCTTGTTAATTTGAAAATAGTAATAGTTAAACTTGTTTGAACTGAATTTATCTATAGCTATTCAATAACCGATAAAACTTTTGTGGTTATCGGTTATTGTTGTTGCACTGAAGACAATAAAGAATAGTAAAAAATCAATAGTTGAGGAAAACAAAACCTATCAATTTTAAGATAGCGTAAAACGTGTTGTTACTTAAGTTTATACTTATTTTAGTTTTTTAGTATTTGAGCAGCTACAAAATACTGCGTTCAAAATAAACATTAAAATGGATAAAAATATTATGGAAATAGAATTATCTAAAAATTCATCGTTTATGAAAAACTTTTTCTGTCTATTTTTAATATATGTAGTGATAGCAATTTGTTTTATAAATAAAAACTCAATACATACAATTATTTTAAATTTTTCTGCCCAGAAAAATTCCACCAAAAGCTGGAAAGTAAGCCAATTTTTCTTAAAATGTGAATGATGTAAAATAATGCAAGTTGGAATTGCGACTTGTTGAAACATAAATTTTATATAAAAATAAAATATCAAAACTTTCAAAAAGACAGCATTAAGTTAAAAATGAAGTACAAGCTAAGAGTTGTAAGGAAGTCAGGCCGAGTCGTGATTCTTTGTCTTTCTTGGCAGGCCGGACGGGGCCGGCCAAGATTTTTTAAGATGCCCCTTAGACTTTCTAAATTCCCGAGAGGATCCCTAATACTTGCAGCAAACATAAAATTTTCCTTAGTAAAATTCTGATTTTAAACTATTATTACACATTAAAGTTATTCTTGTTTTATACAAGTAAAATTGTGCTTATTTTTGTGGTTAACTGGAAACAACGAAAATAATAAATTTTACCGTGGATTCGCTCTTATTTATTTGGTGGAAACAGCAGATTATCCAAGTTTAATAAAAAGTTTGATTTCGGTTTCCATATATTTTCAAGACATTCATAAATATCCGATTTATTTGTTTCATGAAAAAAAATTAGAACCGATGATTAATACTATCATAAATGAAGCCAATCGCTCAAATTTAAACCTAAATTTTGTTCTTTTAGAAGTACTGAATGTAACCAGTATTTTTTTATAAAAAGTCTTTTTAGTCGTTATTAGCAAGCATAACATAAGAAAATTTTTTATTTTATACACTAAATTTTTCACCAGAATTTTAAAAGGAAAGACGCTCATACGAATTTTTTTGTTCACTTTTTACTGCATTTTTCGTGCAGTGATTTTTTTTTGCAATTAATACTTGCTTTTGCGACCGGAAAAAAGTCCTGCTACGAATTTCTTCGCAGTAGTACAAGAAAGATTGAATTATTTACTGCAAAAAAAATTGACACTGTTTTAGAATTTGCAACCCACAAAAACGGAAAATGGTGAATTTTTGCTAACAAACTCACTTTCGCGCAAGGTTTCTTGTAAAATTTTGGAGAAAAAATTAGTGTGCAGACGAAAATTGACTTGAGTTATATATTTTTATTATTAACTTTAAAGGAATATTTAATAATTTATTTAATTTTCTGGATATAACTGTTTTGAACAAAATTTTCAAATTGGTCAGTATTTCCCCGTTTTTTTCCGTTTTCCTTTCACTCTCTTCCTCCTTTCCCTCCCTATTCTTCACTCGTTCTGTCTCTCCTTCTATTCCGCTTCCGTCCTTCCCCTCTCTGTTATTTTCTTCTTCTCCTTATCTCGGCCTTTTATTGTAATATTTTGTTTAAAATACATATATCTTGGTATACTGTTTACATTCATAAAAGCATTTTTACTTTTCAAAGCCACGAAACACTACAAAACCCGTTGGTCGAGAAATTCTTAGAGGATATTATGGTTACAAAAGTATGATTTTTTTCTGGATGCGCAGGGTTTTTCAGCATCCGAAAATTAGAAGTAAGTTTGATCATATAGCATTACATTACATGAAAAAAATAATCGACTTTAGAAAAAATATGGGAATATTTTTTTGCCTTAACTATGCTTTTGTGTCAGTAGTCATTAGTGTTTGGACAAAAAACGTAAAACAGTCCTTGGACGAAAGTGCCGATTTTGAAAAATTCCTTAAATAATATTAACACCAAGTGTCACAGATCAGCGACGAATGTAATTAGTTGTGGCGGTAAAAATAATTGCTGCAAAAATATTTTTTCAATTTTTATAACAAATATTATTTTGGCTGACCGGGTTCAAGCAGTATCTTCAAAACTGAGGGACATTCTATGGTGGTTTTTTCTTGTGTGACTTTTTTTCTTTGACACATTTTTTGAGGTTTTTTTTAAAATGTCCACGTCCAAACACTGAAATTTAATTGTACGGTCAAGTCTCGCTCGAGAATAATTTGTATATAATAATAGTGAAAGAAACAACGAAAGTGAAATCACTGGTTTATTTTAAAAAATCACAATAAATAAAAACGTAGTTTTTATGGACCTACCTAGCATGACAAAAATTTGGTCGGCGGTCCCACCACGATACAGAGTTCTGCTCAAATTAAATGCATTTATTTGTAATATATTTGAAATTGGAAATATTACAAATAAGAAAACATATGCAGGCAAAATTTTAGCGACTTTTTTGTACTAAATTAAACCATTGCAAAATGTTTTTTTTTCTAAGTAACTCAAAAAATTTACATGTGAAAAACCTTAGTTACTTAAAAAATTGCCTTAAATAATGATTAAAAGTCAATCAAAATACTCGAAATTGTTTTAATATTGTTGTTAAATCTTTGATTTCTAAGAAAACTGGGTAAAATTACTGATTTTATAACGAATTATGATTTTGCTGCGGGACCGCGGACCAAAATTTTGTTATGTTAGATAGGTCCATAGGAAAATGTTATGTTCACAAAACCTTTAATGATATTTACATTTTATGAAATAATAAGAAAAATTTTGCTGCCACAGTAGCTATTATAAGTGGGTTATCTCGAATGTGTAGTTTTTGTTTTTAAGCAAAAACATTTAAAAGAAGAGGAAAATATTTGCGTAAGAATAACAACGCTATCATGCAAGAAACTAAATTGGGGAAAATGTACCTCAATTGATTTATGTATAATACTTTTTTTGTGAAATTAATAAAGACTCTCTTTTGTTTAATCTTTTTAAAGTTTTTTAAAGACAAAGTATAGCATAGACAACATAATTTTATGGTTTTAGATTTGGAGTATTACATGCGACTGGACACTGACTCGAAACTTAATTCTCAAATTCCTTATAATATTTTTGAAAAAGTGCATTCTGGTTTGCAATATATTTATGCCTAATTACCCTGAAAACTAACTGGTAACATAATAATAATATTTAAAAACTAAAAACAAATTTCCTAAAAGATTGTTGAGCATAAAAAAACTTAAAGCTTCAAGTATGAGTAAAAAAGGAATTTTATCTATACTTTTGCGATTACTTTGAAGCGTTACACGAAGATAATTAAAAGTCTCAGAATTAAAAGTCTTAAAGACAATTAAAAGTCTCAGAATATTTGGTGCAGTATAACACTGATTCGTCCGCTATGAACCTACCTAGCATATCAAAATTTGGGTCGGCAGTTCCGCCACAAAACAAAATGTTTTTTTTTAATTAGATATGAATTTCATTGTAATTTTTCAAAGCTTAAAAATTTCAAATAATAAAATATCTATATCCAAAATTAAGCGGTTTTATGTATTACTTTATTTAGCATTACAACAAGTTTTTTTTTCTGATTAACCCAGAAAATTTTACATAAAAAAACCTTAGTAAGGCAAACAAAACAATTTCAGGTATTTTTGTAATTTTTAACTTTTGTTTTAAGCTATTTTTTGAAACACCTGAAACTGTTTTAATATTCTCGTTGAATCTTCAGTTTCTGAAAAAATTGTGAAAAAATTATTTATTTTATAACGACTTTTAATATGGCGGCGGGACCGTTTTGTTTGACTTAATTTGACTCAACATTTTGTTATACTAGGTTGGTGGTTGGTCCATGAATAAAATATAAATAAGCTGCGTAAAATATTGCAAAGGAAACTATAAATACGGATACAGATTACTTTCTCGGGATCAATTGTTTGTTACCGTAGGACTATTGGATTTCGTCGAAAAATTTCTTAAGGGATGCTTTTCATTTTGTTTTACATTATGACAAAATTGTCCATTTAAAAACTCATAAGATAAGAATATTTCATAGGATAAGAATATTTCATAAGACGACTTTTGATCTACTGTATGAGATTTGTGTCAAGTAATTTACGAAACAAAGTCGATTTGTTTAACAAAAAAACAATAAACTATAAAAATCATGACAGCCAATTCGTTGTATAGTAAAGTCTTGAAAGGAAATTGCATATGAAGTTAGGTGTCATGTAAACTTATTGGATTATTTAGAAAAAAAACCGCCGAAATTTTGGAAATAATAAATCTTTAATTGATAAGTATTTCAAGTTTCAAGAATACTACAATAAATATGAAATGTATCTAATTTGAGAGACATTTTGTTTTGTGGCGGGATCGCCGACCCAAATTTTGTAATTCTAGGGAAGCCCCCTTTATAATTTTTTTAATTTTTTGGTTTTTTTTAATTTCTTAAAATTTTTTGTTTAAAAGGAATAAATTAATATTTTATTAATTTTGTGAATATTTGATTTAAATACAAGCCAAAAAAACTGAAGCTCTAGTTAGTTGTTTTGTTAATCTCTAACTAGGGGTTAACACCTGTTAACGCTTGTAATAAAGCATTAAATTTTCAAAATATCAATTCATCTTATTTAACCTCTTGCGAATCTCATGGCGGCTTAGACACTGATTACATATGAAATTTATTTTTGCTGAAACTACGACCATCAAAATATTAGAATTCATGGGTTGTCAAAGAGAGGATATTTCACATTGCAACCCTCTCAATCATTCCACTTACAGTTGGCGTTTACACGTGAAACTCAAACACATAAAATTAAAACATTGCACAAGTTTTTCCAAAAAAAACCCCTTGATTTATGCTTAATAATTTTAATTATACACCAATATAACTATAAGTGTATAACTAAAGTTATAATATATAATAATAATAAAACATCTGTGTGAATGGACCATTTCTTTATGTGATATATTTACGTAAAAATTTTAACTACTTCATGTCATTTATGCAAGGTTCATAATTTGGCCGGAGGGTTACTTCTCTATTTTCACTTCTTACTTCCGCCTTCCTTTCTATTAAGGAATTCACAGTTTTATAATTGCAAGTATGATTCTGGGCAGATATAATTATAGGCAAATAAAATTTAGCTGACCGCGATATTTGCAGTATTGAATCGACTATTCAACAACAAAAACATTCAAAATTTTTCACTAAAGCGGATTAATAACAAAGAATAAAAACTGTATTTTAATATTTGTTTATCAAATTACATAATTTGCAACCTGAATGCCAATTTTTTAAGGGCTAAAATTGGTTTCTTGCATATTTTGTGAAAAGGTGGAATTAAAAAAAAAAAATTCTGCGTTCTTATTTGTTTTTTTTTAAACGTCATTACCGCACAATTTTAATTGGTCCTCTCATGTCCGCATTCTAATTTTCAGCGTCAGCCAGATATAATTCAAACATAGAATTGTGTCAACTGCCAACACAATTCAAAATCAGTATACCTATCAACCAATATGATATCTGGTTTAAACAGACAATCCAAAGCATTTGTAATTTTTGTGTGACAATATGAAATAGGTCCCAGGAATTCAATCCACCAAATGCGAAGCGAAATAACTTAACATTACCACCTAAAGAAAAAAGAAAAAAATATCGACCGTTTACGTTTCTAACAAATATCGAAGTTGTTCATGTGCCAACGTTTATAAACAATTTATGTATTCAAAGATATGTTAAAAAAGTAGAAGAAACTGGAAATATTTTCAACAGGAAACATTTCGTTGTGTTATATTAGCAAAATAAAAAGCTTAAATTTGGTCAGAAATAACTTGGATTTTTACTTTTACCAATAATATATTACATAACACAAGAAAACTAAAATTTTAACTAAAATTTTGCTCCAAAACTTACATGCGTAACTTTGCGCAACTTTTCTTGCAAAAATCAATCATTTTCAGCTATAGTTTACCAGCGCTGCATTTTTAAACGCAATAATAGTTTTCTTTCAATAAAATTTGCAACTTTTACTGCCCTCAACGTAGCTTCTTTTGCACTGCACTTATTTTTGCACAAAACAAAAAAACAACTTTTTCATGTACATGTTGTATGCGACATTTTTACGGAAATTTTGTGCACAAATTTTGGGCATTACCTTGTGTTGTACATTTTTTCTTTTATCAATTATTTTATTTTTTAATTTTAATTTTTAAGCAAAAAATTAAGGACAAAATTAAAAAAAAATCATGCAGGACTACATACTTTTTTTTCGCATATAAACATTAAAATTTCTCCATTGTTGGTAAGACATTACTATTATAATAAATAACAAATCAAACTTAACAAAAGAAACATCCATATTTAAAAATGGTAAGTACTTGATAAAATAAAAAAAGAAACAATAGAAATTTAGCTCTGAAATTATTTTTGATGTCTTTTGATAAATATTCACTCAGCAGTTTAAACGTAATAGAAACATTCATATTCAAAAATCATATCTAATTGATAAAATAAAAAAAACAATAGAAATCTAGCAGCAAATTATTTCTGATGCATTTTGATAAATATTCATCCAGCAGTTTTAAATGCAAAAAAACAAGATGATCCATTTTATACAATTAATAATGAATGTCATTAATAATAAAAGGTAGATGGAACATATTGTTTAATCGTTTATTTGTAATTTCTTTTTTAATTAAACAAATCCTTGAATAAACATTTTTTAGTGAACTTTTATGTTTTTTAAAGTTTTTTTTTTGGAAGAAATTAAATTTTAAGAGTATTTTATAGGAAAATAAAATCTAGATGACCTCGATATGCAGTATTGAAGCGACTATTTAGCAACAAAACCATTTAAAATTTTTAGCAAATGCGGTTTAATAATAAACATCAAAACCCCTATTTTAACAATTAATCAATAAATTACTTAATTTAAAACGATAATGCAAATTTTTAAAGGGCTAAAGTAGGTCATTTTCTGATATTTTATGAAAAGACGGAATAAAAAAAAATTCCGCGTTCTTATTTGTTTTTTCAAAAACATCATAACCGCACAAATTAATTTGGTCCACTCATGTCTGCATACTTATAGACACATCATAGTTAAACCGCTCATCTTTAACATGTAGGTATAGCCGGAATTCAGCACGATAAATACAACAAAACCGCACATCACCATTAATTACAGTAAATATCGTGCTACTTACATGATGAACGATTTAACTACGAAGCGTCAATAGGTCAGCTAGATATAATTCAACAATAAGGTTTTATTGTTAAAATTAAATAACTTTTTTTTTCAAAAATAAATATGTAAATGATACAACACAACGTATACAGAAGGTGGGGTGATGCGCCATTGCGGTATTACCAGGTCTTTTCCTGCTTAGATGTGGATAAATTTGCGTATCAACTGTGCGGCTTCCAGTACCAACATGGCTGGCGAAATTACTCATGTGAAAACCAAAACATTAACAAGATGTAATACATAAATTATTGATAAAAATATAGCTCGTGTACGTCTTTTGGTGACATAAAATTTACTCTGTATTTTTCGGCTCCATTTTCTTTACGTTTTAACAGTTTGGATGCCTGTAGCAAACTGATAATTTATTTTAAAATTTGTTCGATACTTGTGCAACCAAAATATCATAAACACAAGTTTTAAGCCATTTATAGTAAAAAACTGTGCACTGTGGTTATAAGAGTATTAAAGGAGTTTTTCTTTTCAGTAATATAAAAATTAATTTGTGACATTGTTATTCTTTTACGAATCAAATTCTTAATGTATATCACTCGCAGCAAACTATTTTTTTAATACTGTGGTTATCGGACTAAAATATTTTGAAATGTTGTAGCCTTGGTCCCCAACGGATTCCAAATGTCAATTTTGAAAAAAAAAATCAGTAGTTTTATTTAAGGAGTGGTACGTTCTGGTCAAAAGCACAAAATACCTTTTTAAGTCAATAAATTTCTCAAAAACGTAATTTTTTGTCCGATATGAATATCGATTAAATATTCTTTTTTTGTTAAAAGCATTTAGAAAAACAAAGCTGTATTTACAAATGTAGCTTGTGCCAAGGTTCTGTAACTAAGCGTGGAAAATAGGAAAATTAATGGACCTACTTCGCACGACAAAATCGTGAATTCAGTATCCTACCACGTATTGAAAATTCGTCATAAAATATTTAACTTTTATGTTTCTAATAAATTAGAGACGAGACTCTTATAAATTAAATTTTAGGTATTTTTGTAGACTAGACTATACCATGTGTAATTTTATTTGCTAAGCAAAAAAGGTTTTTGAGTCTTGCAAATTTATATACGTTAGCCATTAAGACTTTTAAAGAAAAATCAGCTATAGGTAAAATAGTCGTAGCTGCGACTCTAGAATTTTTGTATAATCCAATAATCGTTCAGAATTGTTTTTGTCCTCAAAATCGACTAAACAGCGTAATGGTGACAGAAATCATGTATGAGCACGCTTCCAACTTTACTTAAGGTTGTAATATCCGAAATGAGTTCGCAATTTCGCGACTCCTTACAGTACGCATGCTCTGTTCTGCGCGTGAGGACCACTGAACGGAAACAAGTTGAAATCAAATGAATCAATTTATACACTGCGCCGTTAAAATAGACGGCAGCAAGTATTTCACGGCTATGTGAAATGTCAACTTATCACCAAATAATCTTAACCAAAATCGATTTTAAACGTATAACATAACAAAATTTAAAATACAAGCGTTGATTACAAAATGCATACCACACCTAAGTTCTTAGCTACGAGTATTTTACCTATAATAAAAATTTATGACTTATTTTTATTTAGCGGCAGGACTTGCATGCAACCAATTAAGCATATATTGTTGCATAATTGGTTTAGTGATATATAAACAAGATCATATGTTATAGATAGATTTACACATTTTAATAATGAGTAAATGAAAATCAATGTTATTATGTTATTAGCGCACATATACAGTAATAACTCACGCTCACGTTTTTATCAATACGCGAGAACCAACAGCCGATGAGCGAATGGATTAAAACTTTTTTATATTTTTAAATGATGCGCAGGTTTAAATATACGACAGCTATTATTCAAATTAATAAAAAGCGACAAATAAACACGTCTACGGTTGCCAACAACGAGTACATTACCTAGCAGTGTTGCATACGGAATTAACCACTCTTATTAGGCGAGATTGGGGTCTGAAAAGTAATCGCAACTGTCAAATAACTTTAATTCTTTGGTTAAGAAAATCACGCAAAACGTACTAAACATAAAATTACTGAGCTAAACATCATACGAGACGACCGATCAGTTCGGCGCGATAGTATTCATCCAAATTAAACGACACTGTATGCAAATTATGTGAGATTATCATAATACGTGAGATTCATTGATTGCATCTGAGTTGGCTTTCGAATGAGAATGGTATATAGAAAACTGACAGTAGGATAACTGCAGCACAACCAGTAGCACTTTGCGCATCAAAAAGACTAAAAAATGGTTGATAAACACGTTTTAACCATTAAAGTATATAATTTTATTGAAAATATTTATTACAGATTCAAAAAAAAATTAGAGACCTAAAAAACAAACAAAACACAGTTACAATTTAAAATTAAAAAAGAATTTGGGACCGCATTCTTTAAACGGAAATTTAAGTGAAGGTCAACAAAATTAATTAAAAATGAATTACGGTAATGAATTTATGTATGCAAGCATTTTTTAAATGTTTTAGCCCTGACAGCGGTTTGTTTTCTGAGTTTTTAACCAAAGTAAAATGATTTTAATCCGCAAAAAAGAAGTGTAAAGGGGTTAACTTTAACCCAGTTACCAGGTACCGGTCCGGTCAACTAACGGCATATTAACAACCGGCTAAGTTATCCGGTTGTTAAAACAAGCTTTTATTACTTGAATTTGCTTACTTTCCCAGTAAAATTTTACAAAATTTTCGGTTTAAATTAAAAAAAATATATTTTAACAATAAAAAGAATATTTACTTTAAATACAAGCTTTTAATAGCTATTTCGATATTAAAATTGTTTCGTTTAAATTATATTTTGATTATATTATTTTTTAATAATTTATTTTGATTAACTACAACAAATATATTAAAACTAAAAAATATTGTTATAAAATGATTAGAAAAACGTCAAAAATAAGATCTTTTCTATATCCGGTTAACTTTTAAAATGCCGTTAGTGGACTGGCCCCAAAAGGCGGCCCCAACACAACACGGATTCATTATTTGAATATAATGAAATTCTTATATTATTTTAAAGATAGTTTTAACATACTTTATGATTGACTGCAATATTCTTATATAAAATAAAACTAAAAAACAAACAAAAATGTAAATCAAATTTCATAAAATTTTTCCAACAGCAACATTCTTTAAAAATTTCAATAAAGAAAATTCTTCTGACGAAAATTTATTTAAGTCGGAAGTATCTTGTTCGAAATTTTCATCAACCATATCATTACTAACAGAAAGGTGCAATATTTTGCTGAAATATTCCGATAGAATTTCTAGGGCTCTTTGGGTAAGATGAACAGCAAACCGTAGCTATAAAATTTTATAAAAATATAATTTACAAAAATAAATGTCAGTGTTTTTTTATTAACATATAGAAGGTTTTTTCAAAAGTGATTTTATACGTCTTTCGATTGGTTTTCAGAACAAAATCATTTAACCAGTATTTTTTACAAAAACTTTTTCATGAGTTTTTAAACACATACCTTAAATTATTTATTTAATTTTATTACACAAAATTATTTATTTTAAGTTTATTTAAGCTTAAACGATTTATTACACAAAATTATTTATTTTAAGTTTATTTAAGCTTAAACGATTTTTTTAGCAAAAAATAATAGTAAAAACAATGTAAAGGAAAGGCCATTGAATAATTTTCGCGCAAGATGCAGTTTTGGGAAAAATATACAACATTACACAGATACATATAGATTTAGGCGCGTTCCAGTTAATGTACTCCAGTTAATTCAAATTAGCAGTTTTTTTGGAAGGATGGCTTTATTGCAATGGCTTCCAATAAGACTTGCTCTAATAACGGCATTTAAAAAAATATCAGTTTAAAAACCCTGCTCTTTTGTATTTTTTGCAAAAAACTCGTGAATACTTAAATTTTCATACAAAAAATTCGTGAATCTTATGAATATAAAATATAATAAAATAATTTAAAAATAAAATTGATAAAATATAATAAAATTAAAGGCGGTAAATTATTAAATTTTTATAACATTAATAATTTATATTAGCTAACTGATTTAATTTAATAGCTAGGTAGCTGACTTAATTACGGCCACCTTTTTTTTGGATAAGTTTTTACAAGCATTTCCAATCGAACCAAGATAGATTTTAAAAATCAAGCGATAGCCGTTTTTGTTATTCCAGTGAGAAATTTAAAAATTTCTGTTACACTTAAAAATCTGTGGAGGTTTAATTTTTTTACAGTGGCAGAAGTTACTTACTAACCAACTTCGGCCACCTAGAAAAAACTGGTAGTAACTATTGCTGAAACGAACAAAATAAAAATTTTTAAAGGCTGCAAATTTATTTTTAGGTATTGTTCTCGGTACATATATTTATTCTTAGGTATTGTTCTCGGTACATATAACTTAATTTTATCCCGTTTGCAAACTTTTATACTTATTAGCAAGAGTTTAAATAATTATGTCAAAACCTTAAAAAACAAGTTTTAATAACCTGTTTTTTGTTGAATTTTTTTTGCGTAAAAAACGTCAAAAAAGTCAAACGCACAAAAAAATTCTTGATAAATACGGTAGTACCATGATATATTTGAATCCAGCAAAAGAACGGGCGGTTTTTTTCACCTGAATTTCAAGGTGGTTGAAATTAACGGAATCTTAAAACCGCACAGTTAGTTGAACGCATTGCGAACTGCTTTGGAAGAAAGTATAAAAGTATGAAAATTAACAAATTTGAGCACTAACTAAAAGTTATTTTAAGGTTATATATTGCCTAATTTTAAATTTGATGCAGTTTAAACACAGAGCGAAAATCCAGAAAATCACAAAAATGCACTTTTGTATGAAAATGCAGAGAATGTAGAATCACACGAATAAAAAACTTTGCAAAAATACTTTATTCAATATTCATCTAGTTACTTTTTGCTGGTTTTTTTGTGTTTTAAAAATAAACTAGTTTTGTAACACCCTAAATTTGTGGCCGAAATTAAGGCCTGGCCGAAATTAAGTCATATACTCTAAATAAAATAAACTGATTTATAAAACGATAATTTTAAAGCCTCTAATTGGGGAAATATAATTCTAATTAGGGCGTGTTCCAATGAGACCTACCCAATACAATTCTAATTTAACCCGTTCCCGTGATTACATTTTCCCTGGTGAAAAGTGTCTTTGTAAATGTATTAATTCCCGTTAGTGTCGCTGGTAATCAGAGTGTGTTCGCGTGTTTGCCTTTTTCCCTTGGTGCTGACCATTACGAACGCACTCTGATTACCAGCGAAAATAACGGGAATTAAAGGTAAACCAAACGTGACTGAAACAGTGTCCTCACGTGACTAATTTGGACATGCCCACATGACTTTCATGCGGAGAAATTTTTTCGTTCACACAAGATCAGCAATTTTTAGAAAATTCAATGCGTGTGTGCAAACTATAATTTATAAACAAAATGTTGATGTCTCTCTTGATAGTTTTCACTGCAAAGCGTTCAGTAGTCAACCAATTGCAGAACATAACAAAAATTACGATTCTTTACTTACATAAAATCTATTCGTGCATTATTAGTATTATATTTTAGAATATCCAAAAAATTGACAAAAAGAAGGAAACAAATCATGTTTTTTTTTGTTTTTAATTTATGTGAATGGAATTTAAAAATTATAAAAAAAATCTAAAAAAAATTTTTAAAATAAAAATAAAAATTTGGTTTCATGAAGGTTCGACCTTCTTATCTCCGTCACAGTGAATACGCCTTACCCGTATGCGCCACTAAACCATCGGAAATTGAAGTTCAAAAACACTTGTATAAACAAATACTCCGTATTAAATCGAATCTAATTGGCTGATAAGGTGACGTCAGATTCTCGTGATTTGAGTGGTTACTTAATGGGGTGCCTTCTTTAATCTAACGAACAACTGTTGCAGCCACGTTGGGTTTACCTTAATACATTTACAAAAACACTTTGTCGTAAACGGGGAGAAGGCAATCACGGGAACGGGTTAAGCCACTCTTTAAGACACAAGGCCCTAAATATGTACTAAGTGATCTAATTAGGGCGTTTTTAATTAGGACAGCAAAAATGTTTGAGCAATATATGCAGTCAAAGTAAATTAATGTAAATATTTTTGGTTTTACCGTTTCATTGAGGCAGCATACTAGTAAAATTATTATTTTGTTTTCTAAACTCCAGCCACATAATAGGTTTTACCAGTAACATGATATGACGCTTGCATAGAATAAAATTATTTTTAAATTACTAACATCAAAAAATAAATTACAGAAAAAGAAATTTATAATGTTCAAACCAATACTTAGCATATTTTGTGATATTAATTATAAAAACAAAATATTAACTGATGAAAATATATTAAACCATGTCTTACCACGAAAAAAACACCATAGTACACAAGTACGGTGGGCAAGAGAAATAGCAAAATTGTAAATAATAAAGTTCCCAGGAATAATTGCTGGGCATCGAATTCAGTGGAATCCACTCTGTCCCGAAGTGGATTGTACTTTTTTCCGCGGAAAAGTCTCCACAGTGACACCAGACCGGCTATTTGTAGTTGATACAGCCTAAATTTTACTTATATAACAATTAATGCAATGAGTTCTGATTTAATTTTTTGACCATCTAAAATAAATAAACATAAATTAAACAAACAAACAAATTTAATCAAATACATATGTTTAATAACTAGGAACTGTAACCCGATTAATTAAAAAAATAAAACAGAATAAAACGCTATAAATCTAAAACAAAAAAGATGTATAATACGATTTTAATCTTCTTTCCTTCATACAGAAAATAAAGTTTATTCTATTAGTGCTCCTTTTTCCTGCTTTAATATAAATTTTTAAGTTAAAAATTAGTATAGAAATAGTGATTGTTGTGATATCGTTAAAAAATAAACAATAAATATTTATCAAATGAAGAAAGCGTCAATTGGAACCAAAATTTAATTCTTTATGTAGGTAGAAATTTTTGTTATACACCAGTATAATTAACATATGAAACGACTCTTTCATTGGCTATTTATCTAACGAAAATCTAATCACTCAATTTTATTATTAGTGCACCTTTTTTTTGCAGAAACTATGATTTTATTAACATGAATAAAATATTGTTTCGTAAAAAATCAATTTAAGCCTTTCCGGTTTTTAGGACGTTAACAACTTTTTTAAAGGCAGGCGAAAACGGCGTCATTTCTGTCAATACTTAACCTTTTGGGATTTTTTTGTCTAAAAATCGCTGCCAATCCGCAAAAAAGATTCCTCGTCAATGCTGCACTGTGTTAAACTCCGCGTCAGGGTTGCACCAAGTTTAACACTGATCAGCGGTGGCGCGGAATACCTACTGCGGATATACAGCGGAAAAAATTCCAAAGGGTTAACTTAATTTCTTGGCACTTTTCTACTTTCTGATAATTCGAATCTTCTTCTCATTCCTCACCAAATCCATTTAGTGACACTAGCATTTAAGACCCGATTCAAGTTACATAAAATATGAATATATTCAATAAAAATGCAAATAAAGTATAATACACTGAAAACTTGGCACAATTAATCACAAAATGTTTTCGTAATTATATATCAATGATTTTTTTTTCTCGTTACTTACAAAAAATAACGCTTTTCGTTACTTACAAAAAATAACGCCTAAAAATTTAAAATTAACACTCAGTACAGGTACCAATGATCAATTTCAATAGATAATAATCTAATATATTAATAAATTTAAAATACAGCATCTAAGTTTTTAACGAGCTCTGTGCACACGAATCTTCAAAGCCACAAATCCAATTAAATAATAGACAAAAATCAAGACAAACAACATCGCCACATTTCTCCAAAGGAAAGCTTCCGAAAAGCTAAATTTCTCCAAGACTTGATGGCCATTTTCGATGCAAAAAGACTGGCCGTGGTTGCAGGCGATGGTGGTTGTGGTGGCCCACTGGTTTATCATCAAGGCCTCGAAGCCGTAGCGCCACCAGCAGACGTACTGAACCCAGCGCAGGTAGGCGGGTATGGAATCTATGTTGGAATAGAGACCGCCAGTAAGGGAAGTGAAAAGAGTAACAGTCCCGGCCAGACTCACGGCCACAGTAAAGCTCGGCGACACCGTGGAGAGCATGGTCCCGAAGGCGCACGCCGTCTGCTCCACCTAAAAACTTATAAAGTTAATCTTACCAACACGGTACTCACTTTGAGTCATATACAAATTTTTATAACACTATATTTAAATATTAGAAAAAAACATCTTAATAATGATATTTTTTATGCGGATAAATGTTTTCATTGACTCTAAAACCACATATATTATTATTTTTATGATTAAACCTTTTACTTGCTCCAGCGTCAAAAAACTACTTCATCCAATAGAACAATAGAACCTTACTATGGTAATACAGAATAAAATACTATTTTTGTTTAAAGTCACTACTTTTTTTTCTTTACAGACAGCCATTGACCCAACTGTAAGACTATTTTGACTCGCCATCGCCTTGACTTAGCAGCTAACTGAAGGGATTAAGTCTTGTTTTTTAAACATTGAATTTTATTTTACTAGAAAATCTTTCAATAAATTGTTATATCATAGTAGTTAGTTGGTACTGTATACTTTTTCAACCAAGTAATGACTCACCAGAATGTAAATAAAGACCGCGAAAATGAAGGCACCGGGATCAGGCCGGAATCCGATCATGTAGTAAGCCAGGCAGATGAGCAAAGCGCCGTCTAGAGTAAACACTGGAACAAGCGAAATAATCTGTTTCCTTGTGACAAATCGAACTTTAATATAAACTGTGTTATATACTTCATAAAGCCAATAAAGATAACATTAACCAAAGTTTCTTAAGCATTCTTTTAAATGGCCAGGTAATTGTTTAGGCGCGTTTTGTTCATTGTTGAATTTATTTTTAAAGTAAAAAAACTGATTTGCCAGGTTTTCTTAACTAAAGATTTTCGAGCAGATTTGTCTAAATTTGAAATAGTTTATATGGAGTTTTAGATTACATTATTACGATGACAACAAATATTACTGTCTTGTTTTTTATTTTAAAAAAATTCCAGAAGTTTTTTTATTTACTCTTTTGAGACTTTGGTGTAAATTCTGTTTTAAAATTATTAAACACCAGAAACACAGTTTGTAATTCTAAAATAACTGCAAACTTTAACGTCCTGCAATTTTAATTTAAAAAGAACATAGCACATTTACTTAATTAATATGATATTGCCTTGAGCAGCGTTTTTACACGCGCTTTATTTTTGGCAAATGAATGACTTCCGGGCTGGTTCACGTCGGAGTGGAAAGTGACAAATGACGATTTCCAGAGGCGTTTACATCATTACACTGTCATTATTGGTATGAATGGTGCGTCACTTGTCAGCTGTCACTCCGGTGTGAACCAGCCCTTTATGGTAAGATTTATCAATGCGCATGATACTGCAACAAGCAAAGGCATTCCAAAAACTTAACTCATATATTTTTTCACTAAAAGATAGTTTCAGAAGTTTAATTTGCCACACTTTGCTCCAATAATAGGCTCCCACACTATAGAGACCGCTGTGATGTTCTCTTATTACCAGTGGGATTTCGTCAGGAAGGAAATACAAAACACCAAAAACAGCCGGATAAGCTATTTCATTTTGAATGAAAAACAGAGCACCGCTTATGTTTTGCACCCCTTCTTGGTCGTCCCTGGTCTGTAGATATAGCAAGCCGCATAAAAGGCCGAGTAAAAACTTCTGACAGAGCCTCGAAATGGCGATATATTTATTTCGGTAATTCCAAAGGGTAGAACGCCACAACAGCGCCAAAAACTGCACTAGGAATCCAACCTTAGCTTTCGACTCACGATGGCCACTGCGAAATTCTAATCCGTAGATTTCATCTTCACCTTTTTCATCATCGTCAGTAAAAGGTTGATTGTTTCTACTGTAAGTGTCGCAGATGGCTTCAATTCTTCGCCTGCTTTCCTCCTCCTTGGCGGGGGTGACTGCCAAAATTTCAATGAGATAGTCGGCGGGGTTGTAGTTCTTAGGGCAGGGATAACCGGCCGCAGAGAAAAAGTGAAGGGCGGCGCTTTGCGTCCCGCAGAAGGCCACCCGCCCCTCGGCCATGAAGAAAATCTGGTCAAACTGCTGGTATACCTCGGAAGGGGGCTGGTGGATGGTACAGAGGACGGTCTTTCCCTTGAGCGCCAGCTTCTTCAGGAAGCGGGCCACAGTCTCCGCCGTGTTGGAGTCCAGACCCGTCGTGGGTTCGTCGCAGAATAAAATGGCGGGGTTGGTGAGGACCTCGGAAGCAAACGCCACCCTCTTGCGCTCCCCACCGGAGATCCCACGGACTCCCTCTGGCGATCCTATCTGGGTGTTCCGGCAGCTATACAAACCCAGTTCTATTAGCAGGTCTTTGACCTTTCTTCGTCTCTCTTTGGCTGATACTGCCGGAGAAAGACGCAGCCTGGCCTGAAAGCTCAAGTGTTCCTTGACGGTAAGAACCGGCGTAAACAAGTCATCCTGCTGAATATAAGCTGAAATTTCGGTAATCTTTTCGCCTAGGATCTGACCATTCACCGTCACTTTTCCCGTTACATTCAGACTGCGACAATTTCTAGACGTTAGAATATTCAGTAAAGTTGTTTTTCCAGCTCCACTATAAAATTAACGAAAGTTCAAGCAAAAAAATATCAATGAATTACATTTTGAAATTATTAAAGATCGGATCGGAGTTATAGTTCACATTTAGTAACGATTTGGTTTATTTTTAAACATACACTGTAAATCAAGTCCACTAATATTTTAGGCATTTATTTATTAATAACTTTATAATAACCCTGCTTGGTAGAAATTTGCACCAACCATATTAGAAACATACATCTGAGAAGGAATATATTTTTTAAGATTATAAACTACAAAAAATAAACAAGAATTTTACCAATGTTTCACTAAATTTTTTTAATCAGTAAAACCAGACATAAAGTCACAAACAATTACACAAAAAACATAATTAAAAAGATAATATTAACAATTTTACCAATGTTTTACTGAATTTTTTCCATCAGTAAAACCAGACTTAAAGTCACAAACAATAAAACTAAAAAAACATAATAATTACTGATAAAATATGTATTTATTTTTTAGTTAATACTCGTCAAAACTTTACAAATAAAATTATCAATTTTTGAAAGAAAAAAAAGAACGCGAGATTCAAACAAGCGCTTATGTATAAGCTTAAATAGAAAAGTGTTAAAAGGTTGGCTTTCGGTAAAGAAAATTACGGTTGATTATAAATTAGTAAAAATAATTTGTTACCTTACCTTGCACCCATCAACGCTACTAATTGAAATGGTTCCACAGTCCCTGACACTCCACAAAGAATTTGTTTGGGTTTATATAATTTTTTCTTTCTTTTCAATATTCCGTCGCATAGATGCGGTTTTGTTACAACAGACGCGCTAATGAAATTCCATTCCAGCGTTACCTAATTTAAAAAAAATTATGGACGATTTCTCAGTCAGTTCATTAGTTTTATTGAACTTCCATAAAACATCTAAAATTAACGAAAAAAGTTTAAAAAACAAGAAATTTTGGAACCGAGTATCGTGTTACAGAAAATAGCGGAAAGGGCAACCAACAGCAAGGTCGTAATATTTTTTATATAATAAAATTATTTCGTTATGAGATACCAGGAAACCCAACTATTTAAAATAAATCTATATTAAAAGTTTATTGTAAATTTTTATTTCATTACATATTAAATAAATTTCTAAATCAAAATAATATTTCCATAAGTTTTTAATAAAAATAATATAAAAAATAATAAATAAAAGTTTTAGCCTATTAAGTTAATCGAACCCGAATTTAAAATTTACCAAAAGATCAAACTAATCTTGCAATTAATTAATCAGTATAGTACCTGTGCGGCTGCAGAAGAAATAGGGGTCTCGCGACGAAAAGCTTCGCTTATCGATCCGTATGTCAGATTGGAAAGAAGACTTGACGTTTCGCTCTGCGCTGCCGGAAGAAGGAATTTGTATTCGTTTTCTTCGATATCGCTATCATCGTTAAGGTTCCCCACTCTCATTTCTTTGGTAGTAAATTATTTGTTTTAAGCCGAGCTGAATATTATTTCCAAAGTTCGCAAGGCTAACAAAAAGTAATACTGTGACCTGTACCATTAAAGTAAAGCGGTATTTTTTTTAATTAAACACTAATAAATCAATAGACGCAATTATAATATAATCAATAACAGTTATCCAAACTATAAAAAAATATTATAAATATATTCGAGACCAGATAATGAAGTTTTGTGAAAAATTATAAAAAAAATATTTTGGAAAATCCCTGATGTTCTTTCTTTAAAAAAAAACCGTAACAATATTAAATTGATATCACTGTGACTTTAATGTATAAATTTCAGGTTAATGATTTGTGATTTAAGTTATTGTGGGTTTGGGTTTTTTTTCGGTGGAGTTTGCGTAAAGTTTACAAAAAATTTTCAATCATAATAAAATAAAGCTTTAAACCTTTTGTAGTTTTTACAAAAAAACTGCACCGAAAATAATAATTATTGGTGAACCAAACAAACGCTTAATTTATACGAGAATAATTTTAGTACGTAACTAACGTTGTTACCATATATTCAGCAGGCTATTTACACTCTGATAAACAACGATAAGACGTATTTGTTGTCCATATTTATATTAGTAATATTTTTCACAATATTAAGCTCCGAAGAGCTCTGCCAAATAAAGCGGAGGGAACTCTAAAGCTAACTAGAACTCAGCTTGTTAAATGAGCAATTTCGAGCTCATTTAAATTTGAGCGGAGCTCTGGAGGTTGCTCTGGAGCTCTGAAAAGCAGAGCTCGGTTCTAAGCTCCAAGGTCATCTATATGTTACACAAATCCAAAATTAAAGCAAAGTAAAACTCTGGTTTATAGAAGTATAAAGCAAACCCCGGATTTCTTGAGCTCAATCTTTTTTTATGCCAATTTTAACAAAAATAAAAATACCACCATTTATTATATTTCTTTATCTTTAACTGAACTAAAACATACTTGGAAATATTTTAAAAACGTTAAAAAAAGCGGTTAAAATATAATATTATTGTGGAACACACAAATTAATGAATGTGTTACAGGGCAATTCAACTAAGGGGCAGAGGGCGATTCCGTTTGATTTAACATGAAGGCATATCACTTACTAAAGGGAAACCCAACGTGGCTGCAACAGTTGTTCGTTGCATTAAAAAATGCCCCCATTAAGTAACCACTTACATCACGAGAATTTGACGTCACTTTATCAGCCAATTAGATTCGATTCAATACAGAGTATATGTTTGATAAAGTGACGTCAAATTCTCGTGATGTAAGTGGTTACTTAATGGGGGCATTTTTTTAATCAACGAACAACTGTTGCAGCCACGTTGACAAGAATATTGCTTGCTTACAAAAGGATTTTATTTCGTAAGCCCATAAAAAATATAGTAAAATAATTTCAATGAACTTGAAAGTTTTTGAGGCAAGTTTTATTGGTATGTCAACGCAGCACACAGAACAAGTGAATGTAAAAAGCAATAAATGGCTCATAAACATAGGTAAAGATGAAAAGAAGATTAGCAACTGTGAATATTATTTGTTTTGCGTGCTGTGAACAAACTCAAATGTTTCCAAGAATGTGCCAGCAGTAAAATTTTCGCTATCTTGTATTGACCGAAAACAAACAAAATCAGATTTATTGGTTCCCAAAGCGCACAACACAACCATTGTAATATATATTTCTTATTACCTTCCACCTTTTTGCTATTTCTATTATTTTCATCCAATAATTTTGGCACAAACACAACAAAATTTTATCTGTTTGAGAAAAACCAAAACTTAAAAATGTTTAGTATTTCTCTTTTAAAAAACATTTTATTTACAAACAATTTTAATAACTTTACAAGACATTCGACAGCAAAAAATCATAGTCAACTATATTTTCTTTAATTTTTAGATATTTTTTACCTTTCGTCATGGTTACAGTCACAATAACTTTTAAGATTACTGTCAAAAACAACAAACCAAGTAAATATAATAATATTTTTAACGGTAATAATGACTAAATTTAATTCCAAGTAACATAATTTAACTAAAAGAATAATATAAATTTTCGGGTTGCGGGTTTTTTTTTGTTTTTTTAGGTTGGCAGGATTTTACAAAACCTAATTTTAATCTACATACAACTGCAAAAACTTGGAGAGCTTATTTTTTGGCGCTACATATAGTTTTAATAAAATTGCAAACGATTTTATTTAATTTACGTTAGACCTTAAACGCGTTTTAAAATAGCCAGAAATAGTGCTTTATCTACGATAAATCATGTTGCACTAATTACAATTTGTCACTCGCTCACAACTGTCCCATTCGAATTAGTAATATTCGTGTAAAATAAATGACGCCAATTAAAAATAAAAATTAGAAAGTATTAAGAATATTAAAAATATTAAGTTCCAATTCACAGAACTCTCCTCTTTCATAACATATGTTTGATTTTACTAGAGTGGTTTTAAATAATTGTTTTAACAAAGAAGAACATGGAAAAGTTAAACTAGTGATTTCCCCGGAGCTCCGGAGCAAAGCTTCGCTTTAATAAGTTCCGAAGCATAGCTGGTGCTTAAGAGCTCCGGAGCTCCGCTTTATTTTTGTACTAATTTTGTAAATAATTACAGACCATATATACTGATGACTAATAATATTTCCAAGCTAAACAAATTAGTACCTGCTAAGTTTGCAGCTGGCATTCGCAGTTGATTTGATCTCTGTTTTAACAATTCATATTTACTGCTTTCACGTCTACGCCACCAGGTAGTTTTAAAAATTACTTATTTCAGGAAACCTATCTGTTATGCTAAAGAAATACTTAAAATCAAAGAAATGAACACTAAATAAAGCTTAAAAAGCACTTTTACAAACAAATTCTTATATAGTTCTGAGCAACCCATTTTTTTTAATACAAAACCTGACCACTTCAAATTTTATATTTTAGTTTCTTTCCAATTTTAAAGATATTTTGTTCTGTCTGATATAGGAATTTGATTTATTTTACTGTTCTTTTAAGCTTTTTTATTATACGTTTAAAACTGCGCTTTAAACGCAACAAGTATTGGTGCCACCGTTGCTTAAATACCAAACTGTAAGTCTTCGCTGCTGTTATCTTTTTCTCCTCGAATTTTATAAACAGAGCAGCTAGACGCGTTTTTACATTTCGCGTCTGTGATGCGATAATAATCAGAAAAGATTAAGAAATGACGTAATAAACTAAAATCTTAGCAGTTAATAATTTGTTTAGCTTGGAAATATTATTAGTCATCAGTATATATGGTCTGTAATTATTTACAAAATTAGTACAAAAATAAAGCGGAGCTCCGGAGCTCTTAAGCACCAGCTATGCTTCGGAACTTATTAAAGCGAAGCTTTGCTCCGGAGCTCCGGGGAAATCACTAGTTTAACTTTTCCATGTTCTTCTTTGTTAAAACAATTATTTAAAACCACTCTAGTAAAATCAAACATATGTTATGAAAGAGGAGAGTTCTGTGAATTGGAACTTAATATTTTTAATATTCTTAATACTTTCTAATTTTTATTTTTAATTGGCGTCATTTATTTTAATATGTAGATTACTAATTTGAATGGGACAGTAGTGAGCGAGTGACAAATTGAAATTAGTGCAACATGATTTATCGCACAGAAACCATGATTTGTGGCTATTTTAAAACGCGTTTAAGGTCTAACGTAAATTAAATAAAATCGTTTGCAATTTTATTAAAACTATATGTAGCGCCAAAAAATAAAGCTCTCCAAGTTTTTGCAGTTGTATGTAGATTAAAATTAGGTTTTGTAAAATCCTGCCAACCTAAAAAAACAAAAAAAAACCCGCAACCCGAAAATTTATATTATTCTTTTAG
>JASAMX010017929.1:0-27364 GCA_030248175.1 Microlaimidae sp. YZB2_3 | reverse complement strand
ACGGAATAAATACCAACGGGTTAAAAGTCGAGTAAAAGGAAAAGTAATAAAAAATTCGTTACTTTTATTTGTTAAGTAAAAGTAAAATGTAACTTTTTACAACAGTAGTATACACTTAAAGTATTAGATTTATATTCAAGTTTAAAGCAATATTATACTTAATCTCACTAACCATTTTTATAACTTTTAAAGAATGCGCTACATATATAACAAGTTAAAGCATTTTTACACAGGGAGTATGTTTTGATTAAAAAACCAAAACGCGTTAAAGGGACCAAAATCAAAATTGGATACCTATATAAAAAATTATTTGAAGTAGCGAAATTTCTTTATATTACAAGAAATAAAATATGTCGATAATTGTAGAAATGTAACTCTAAATCTAAAAAATGTTAGTCTTCAAGAATATTATTTTGAAACAACATTTTTTAAGAACTTCACTTACATGCCTCTAGTCAACATTTTTCTGTCTGCACCTTTTTATTTTAAATTGTTAGAGCATTTTAAAGCTTTATTACCACTTTTTTCAATTAAAAAATACTTTTTAAATTGTAAAAGGTAAAATAATTAAATTATTGCGAGTACAAGTGACTATGTTTGCTTTCTAGCTTGTTTCTAAGTTGTTAGTTTTAGTCGCTTTAATTCGTTAACTTATTTTTGTAGCCAAAAATCATAATATCAAGGTCACGCAAACTTTTGCAACGAAATTGTTTTTGTGATTTTGCACTCCTTTTTGTATTTTCTAAGATCATAAAAAACATATGGCCCTAAAAAATTTCCAATTATACATTAAGTTATTGAATCAAATTCTGCAAGAAAAAACGCAACATTTCTAACGCATGTGACTTTTGTGCATATACTAGTTATTTTCTTATGCAGACATTTATTTTTTTGCTTTTCAATACACGGTTGTTTTTTTTTCACGCAAAAGTGGAAGAAAAGTTCTGATATGCACTGCAAAACACTAACAATGTGTTAAAAATTGCGTTAAAACTTAGTTTAGAAAAAACGAACAATGCGCCTATAAATAGAAGAAAACGGCGCGTTTTCAGTTTAGGAATCGCACAAATTCAAATTTTCAGGAATTTTTTTTGTTTAAAAATTAGGTTTTCACCATTTTTGGATTATATGTGCTTACTTTTATTAAAAAATATAGTTATAAAAAACTTCAACTAAATTAGCAATTTTTTTTAAAAATAAAAGCTCAAAAATAATTTTTACCGAAATTTCTCATTTATATACATAGCACTTTTACTGGTATTCATAAATTTTTGGAATTAGTTTATACAAACTGGCTCCGTAACTTTCTGCAAGGAAACTCTAATATGGGTGGTACACCTTTTTAGTACTGTGCCTAGTATTTAATATTGTTAATTTTCGACACCTATTAATTGATTTTTTAAGCAAATTTTGTGCTAAAACTTTTTAGTTAAATACAAACAGTTTGTACCAATTTCTTGTTAAAAAATTCAAGTTTTGTGTCTTTTGGTTGTATAAAAATATTAAACTCGCTAAAAAAAGTGTATTGACTCTGCAAGGTTTTCCTGGCCCAAACTAAGCGGACCCAGTTATAATAGACCCTACACAAAATTTATGATTACCAGTGTAGTTTTCGCAATAAATTTAAAAATGCTAAAATAAAAACATGAAATCAACTTGAATTTTCTTATTGAAAAAAAAAGTTTGAAAATTACTAAATTCTAAAACAGTTTGAATAACACCTAAAAATAAAAGTAAGAATATAATATAATCCAAACAAATGTCCAGTTGTATGACGTACATTTATGGAAAAACTCACACATGAGCGAATTTAATTGGAATTATTACCGATTCCTGCTAATTTTATTGATGCGCTATTTTGTAAACATGTCGGAAAAACGAATTTGGTGTACAAAATATCGCTGTGCGAGAAAATTTTTGTTGGGTGCACAGAAAGTAGCTTGCACCAAAAAAAGTAAGATGTGCATCATTTCTTTTTAAATTTAGTTAAAAAATTTACTGTACACATAGCCTAAACTTGTCTTGGGTTATATATTATTGATATAAACAATGATATTATAATGAACTCTAATATTTGTTGTATAGGAACCATGAATGGACTTCTAACGTCAAACCTGAATCTTGTAAATAAAATCTACAAAATGGTTTTTAATGCTCAAAAAATCTTCAAATTGTTAGAATAATGACTCATGATTAAAGAAGAATTTTATTAAAATAGAGTTTTAGAAAATCTTAAAATATAAATAAGAAATATCCTTGTACTGAAGCGATTGCATTAGCTCTTTATATAAAATTTTATATATTTATCACTGTTTAAAATTGTAAAAAAGTGCTTTAAAAAATGTATTCTTAAGGGTCCTTACCCCGGTTTGCCCCGGTTGATTTGACAGCTAAATTACCAGGGCCGGGGCCGGGGTAGAAAAATTGCATTTGCCGAAGCCGGGGCTGGGGCCAGTGCCAGGGTAGGAAAAAAGTGCGGGGGCAACCCAGGGAAGGGGCCGGGGCCCCGGTCGATCCCTAGACAACGAACAGCTCCTTATAAAAACTGCACAATAACAGCAGACGGCTGTGCTTGGTTGCTAATGGTGGTGGAAACCGCACAGCGCCATTCACTTCAACCGCGCGGAAAATGGCGAAAACAATAAAATATTTTTTGTTAATTCTTGGTTTATTAATGAAAAAATTAATTTAAAGTTTTATTTCAAAAAAAAATAATTACAATTATTGGTGGCGCGAGAAGCCACGCGGCAGTTTAGCCACATATCACCACGCCAACTATAAATAACCAACTATAATTAGTTGGGAAAATTTTTAATTCATGTTCATCTTCTTCTACTTATTTTTATCACTATTATTCCAACGCTCCTATCTTCAAATCGATAATCCTCCATCGTTCATATGGGCAATTTAACCCCGAGGCACCGTATGATGCATAATTAGAGAACGTTGATAAAATAAAATTTGCATTTCTCATCTTCATCTTCTTCTTCTGCTGATCCTTTATTTAAAAAAAAATAATTGCAGTCATTCATTTAATTGCAGTCACAGCAATGTATAGCCCTACGACACTGTGCCATATAATTAAAGAACGCGGGTAAATTTTGTAATTCATGATCATCACCTTCTCATTATTAATTGCAATCCTTGCTGGTGCAGCGATTTAGCCCCACTTCGTCGCCTCAGCTATAATTAAAGAATGTACGTATTTTTTAAAATAAATTTTCATCTTCTTCTTTTTATTTCAAAAAATATAATTGACATATCGGTGGCACGGGAGCGCCAGCCACACGGCGATTAGGCCCCATGGCACCGCGCCAACTATAATTAGATAACTTCGATAAATTTTGTAATTTATGTTCCTGTTTTGATTTGATTAACAAATTTTTTTTAATGATTTTTTTTTCAAACGCTTATATCTTAAAATTGATATTCCTCTGTTTTTACTGATTTATCAAAAATAAACATGAGCTCTTTGAAAAGGGTAAAAATCGCGCAATAATTTTTTAAAAGCCACTTTTTTAGTGTCTAAATTTAAAGTTTTAAAATTTCTTAAACATTATAATTTTAAATTTGTATTAATAATCGAGCACTATTATAAATTCATATTATTGTATAGCTAAGACTCTAACTTTTTTATATTTAATTTAAAATTTCAGTTTATCAACCATAAATAAAAATGAAAAATGTCGGCAAAGTTTGTCACATTGTTATGTTCACGAAAAATACGTTTTCTATTGATATTCTAAAAAGTGTTAAAACATTATATCTTGACAACCAAAGGTCATAAAGATTTGTCATTGAGCAGCTAATACTATAATTAATAAAATTATTTAATTTGATTTAAAAAAGTGGTAGACTAGCCTTAAAAAAAGCTCGAAGAATAGAGCAGAAAAAAAAACGATTTCTCTCCAGGCGTGTGTTTAGACAGAAAAGATGTAAACTAGTCTGAGATGGACATTATTTGAACCATAAGAATTTTTTATTTGATTTGGTCAGCTGCCCACTGAATAAAAAATTTGTACCATATGTAGTTTGTATGTTATTTGATTGTATGAAGTTCCCAATATTATTTTATTTATATAGGAAACAAGTTCATTATACCAACCACCACATATTAGAACCATCTTTTCATTCCAAGACTTTACAAATTCACATCTCTATTATTAATACCTTAAACTATAGACCTATTACACACCCTGCTGCATCATTACATTCCTTTTCCCTTAAAACAAAAACACAAAACAACAAACGAATAATTAATTACTAATAATAATTACATTTACAATATCTGCGTAAAATCTTGTGAATTGGATTTACAGAGATTGCGAACAAAAATAGCGGGGCAAAATTTGAGTCTGATGAAAATGTTTTTGGCGAAAATATATTTACATGAACTTAAAGATTAAATAATTGAAAAATAACAATACAAATATCATAAATAATAAACTAATAACATTAAAAAAACGTGATAATTTTTTAACATAAAATATTGTTTCAGACTTTGATTTTTTTTTTCAAATTATTTTGAAAAGTTTTAAACTTTTTTTTACTATTTATTATAACAATTTTAATAAAGAAAAAATAAAATTCTTGTTTTATGATTTACAAACATATTATAAAATTACAAAAACACACAATTACAAAAATAAAGTCTAAATGTTTTTTTTAATATCGATTAAATTAAAAAGAAACAAACAATTACAATAAATACATTTTATGGAAAAGATATCACTAAAACTGATTATTATTATTATACATAATTGCTTATTATGAAACATACTAAAAAATACAGTATATACAGGTTTAATTAATTTCAGATTTGCATTATATACGTTAAAAATATTATTGGGAAACAAAAATAATATTTTGTAAGCATATTGATTGATAAAAAAAACAAAAAAATAATGTTCAATAATAACGAATTGCTTAATTTATTTTATTGATGTACTACGCTTAACATTTTTAGTTTTTAATTCACGTAAAAAAATAAAAAAATGAATAATAACTATTAGGTTAGGTTCAACAGTTTAAAAAAATTTACGCAAAAAAACAATATAAGCTGCATGTTTTATGTGAGAAAAATAAACAAATGCAATTGTATATTATTTTACCTTCAAAATATAACAAGCTAAAATTTAGTTTAAGGGTTTAAAATACAATATTAAAACTTCACATTTTTATATCAAAAACCTACATTGCGGATCAGGTTTCAATAATATAGTTTGTATTATATCCGCGGTAAGCAATTACATCTGAGCCCTTTTTAAGATCAGTAATAGTAGTATCTGAAATTTAATTGCTTAATAACTGAATTGTTTTTTGCGGTTAAACTTAATGGTATCCGATTATTGACTAATTTATGTGATAAAACTAATGACTCAGAAAATTGTGTAGTTTTAATATTGTATTTTAAACCCTTAAAATAAATTTTAGCTTGTTATATTTTGAAGTTAAAATAAGATACAATTGCGTTTGTTTATTTTTTTCCGTATAAAACATGCAGTTTATATTGTTTTTTTGCGTAAATTTTTTTAAACTGTTGAACCTAACCTAATAGTTATTATTCATTTTTTATTTTTTTACCTGAATTAAAAACTAAAAATGTTAAGCATACATCAATAAAATAAATTAATCAATTTGTTATTATTGAACTTTATTTTTTTGTTTTTTTTATCAATCTATATGCTTAAAAAATATTATTTTTGTTTCCCAATAATATTTTTAACGTATATAATGCAAATCTGAAATTAATTAAACCTGTATATACTGTATTTTCTGATATATTTTATAATAAGCAATTATGTATAATAATAATAATCAGTTTTACTGATCTTTTCCATAAAATGTATTTATTGTAACTGTTTGTTTTTTTTAATTCAATCACTATTTTAAAAAAAACATTTAGACTTTATTTTTGTAATTGTGTGTTTTTGTAATTTTATAATATGTTTGTAAATCATAAAACAAGAATTTTATTTTTCTTTAATAAAATGGTTATAATAAGTAGTAAAACAAATTTTTAAAACTCATCAAAATAATTTGAAAAAAAAAATCAAAACCTAAAACAATTTTTTATGTTAACAATTATTATGTTTTATTAATGTTATTAGTTTATTATTTATGATATTTGTATTGTTATTTTTCAATTATTTAATCTTTAAGTTCATGTAAATATATTTTCGCCAAAAACATCATCAGACTTAAATTTTGCCCCGCTTATTTTTGTTCGCAATCTCTGTAAATCCAATTCACAAGATTTTAACGCAGATATTGTAAATGTAATTATTATTACATATTTCTCTGATAAATTTATTTACGCAATGTTTTTTGGTAATACATGATTAATTTTAGCCACCTTAACGTTTCTAAAAACACGAATTATCCAACCTCAGTAACAATGAGACCTTTTTTTGCTAGCCTACAATGGCTTTATAATACCATTTTTTAACCCTAAGCAAGAAATTCAGTGATGATGGAGTGGTTAAGGCGCGGGGCGGCCCATTTCAGTGAAATCAGGGAGAGCATCATTAGCAAACAGGGCTTGTGCCAGGATTTTTGAAAGGAGGGGGCCAAAATTCTAGAAAACTGAAAACGGAATATAAAAGCGGCGTGAGCGCCGCATGTTGCGTCGCGAAACGCCGCTAGGCGGACGCGAAGCGTCAGTGGGGGGGGTCTGGGGCGAAGTGCCGGGGAGGGCAAAATTTTTTTGATTTACACTCAAAATGAGCGAGATTGGGGCTTAAAAAATACCTATTTAGCATTTTGCAATTCAAGGCACATTTTTTCTAGGGACGGCAAAAATCACTTTTGGAGACCCAAAGAAGAAGGAGGGAGAAGCAGGGTTTATACGAAGTTACCTTCGCTTTTACCTCCACCCACCCCCCACCCCACCCTTCCTATTTTTAACCCCTGGTAACCACCAGAAAGGGGGGGGGCATGGCCTCCCGGCCCCGGCAGGAGGCTTGTTACGGATTTTCGTTTAATTTTCGATGAAGTTATATTATTACTGTATAAAACTGCATAATTTTTTTTTTTTTGAAGTTTTAGAAAGGATTATTTTTCATCACTTGTTTTTAAACCCCAACACCACGTAAAACAGAGATTATTTAGTTTAAACCCTGAGCCATAAAGCATTTATTAGTTTTTTTTTAAATTAAATAGCTCACTTTTTAATATCTGAAACAACCTTTTTGAAAAAATTTATAAACAAAAAAAGAAGTGAACGTTTAAATTTTAAATCACTCGCTATTTTTCTGACACATCACCGGTCTTTTGTTCTATCACGATGCAGTTGAGATTTTAAACTGCCACGGTAAGACATTTTCACATAAAAGTATTACATTCGACCCAAAAATGTTTTTCATTTACTGAAAACCAATCACCATTTAACGAACCACGAAGGTTCTCAAAATTACCAATCTTCAAAACCAGAAACTTACAACAATAATATTAAGGAGGGAAATATTAAAGCCTTTGCTTATGATTTGCAATATGTTTGACGCTAAACAACAAAATCCCAATCAAAACGCTCAAAAAATTATAAACACTAGATAAGACTTCTTTTTTGTGCCTCGCTCAAAATGTAGGCGACCAAGAAAGGCAACTCTTTTTAAACAAAAAAAGAGAAGTATTTATTTTCTTCAATATTTGAGCAGAGAGGCTTTTTGTATACCCAAAAGGATCATTTTATGGTTTTTACGCAAAATCAACAAATGTATCGTTTCACACAAAACTTCTTACACTATTGAATTAAAATGGATTCAATTTGCACTAAAAATTATTGCTCTCATGAAGAGTTTTTAAACATAAGTCTGTAAGATGCAATAGAGTCATATTCGCCAAATTGAAAATTCCGTCAATATTTATCCGCAACTTTGAAAATATTTTTTGAAATTTTGATATGTGTAATATGCCACAGCCGCATAAAAGACTCCTTTGTGATTTACTTTATAAACGAATTAAAAATTGGCTCTTGCCAGGAGCAAATGTTACGTGATGCCATGTACTCATTTCGCGCAAAAACAAAATCATTTTGATAATCTATTTTGTTTTTTTATTTTTACGTATACTTTTGTTTATGACAACTGCAATAAACTTTGAAACTTTTAACTTTGTAGCTGTTACCATTGCTTCTATAAATATTATCGTCTGGTGCTACTTTATATTTATAAAAATTTTATTGTTTAAATACTAATACACAGTTTAAATTTATCACATTTTGGGCGTAGCCAGAAGGGTGGAAACCTAGAACTCTTAGGCTTCCTACTAAATAAGGGAAATTTAAGGGTCATTAATTTTTGGTTTTGTAGTTATGTTTTATCATATTTACTTATTTCAAAAGCTAACTGAAATTTTTATGGTTCTAAAAAGAATCAAACACTCCATAGATGTTTTTTTTTGGGGGGGGGGGGACAAATGAGTCCCCACCTACCGGCACTTAAAGCCACTCCCTTTTTCTGCATTCAAGAGTATTAAGGCTTACCTCCCCAGCTAAGCCAATCTCCCTTCCCTTCTACACAATTTACACGCATAGCTTTTTATAATTTACTGTCAAAAACACAATTTTTTGTAGAAAAATTTTTTTTGCAAAAAACTTTATTACAAAAAATTGCGTTTTTGACAGTGAATTTTAAAAAGTATATTAGATTAGAGGGGGAAAGGGGGATCGGCTTCGCTAGACAAGGTAAGCCTTAATACTTTTGAATACAGAAAAAAGGGAGTCCGCTATTTTGGCTTTAAGTGCGGGTCCGGGTTGGACCCATTTGTCCCCCCAAAAAACATCTATGGAGTGTTTGATTCTTTTGGAACCATGAAAATTCCAAATAGCTTTTGAAATAAAATGAATTGTGATGAAGCGTTAACCAGGAACCCAACGCAAAAAATGACCCCTTTAAACCCCCTTTCTTAGTAGAAAGCCTAGAGGGTCTTAGGTTTCCACTCTCCTGGCTACGCCCATAAAATGTGATAGAATTAAACTGTGTATTAGTGTATTTAAACAATAAAATTTTTATAAATGCTGTAAAAGTAGCACCAGACAATAATATATTTATAGAAGCAATGGTAACAACTACAAATTTAAAAGTTTCAAAGTTTATTGCAATTGTCATAAACAAAAGTATACATTAAAATTGGAGAACAAAATAGATTATCTAAATGATTTTGTTTTTGCGTTAAATGAGTACATGGCATCACGTAACATTTGTCCTGACCTGGCAAGAGCCAATTTTTTAAATTCGTTTAGTTGGTGGGAGTGGCTGTAGCAAATTACACGTATCAAAATAATGTGGGCTCTATTGCACCGTTGCCGAGCTATGTTTAAAAACTTCATGAAGCGATAATTTTTGGTGCTTGATTAATAGCTAATTTACCGGTTAATTCAATAGCTGTAGGATTTGTGTGAAAAACGACACATTTGTTGATTTTGCGTAAAAACGATAAAAATGATCCCTTTGGGGTATACAAGAAACCTCTGCTCAAATATCGAAGAAAGAATATTCCTCTTTTTTTTGTTTAAAAAAAATTCCTTTTTTTTTGGTCGTCCATTTTTAGACAAGAGCACAAAAAAGAAGTCTTCTATAGTGTTTGTAATTTTTTGAGCGTTTTGATTGGGATTTTATTTTGTTTATAGCGTCAAACATAAGCAACCGCCTCCAATCATAGCAAAGCTTGATTGCTTTTCTCCTTAATGTTATTATTGTAGTGTTCTGGTTGCGCAAATTGGTAAATTTGAGAAACCATTTGTAGTTCGTTAAATGTTGATTGAGCCAGTAATTAAAAAATATTTCGGTTCGAAATGTGATCTTTTATGTGAAAATGTCTTACCGTGACAGACGACGACCGCATGACCTACGAATGCATGCATAAATAAAGAAAAGACCGGTGAGAATGCCATGTATCAGAAAATAGCCCAATTTAAATAATATAAAATTTAAACGTCCGGTTTCTTCTTTTGTTTATAAGTTTTTTTAAAAAGGTTGTTCGACTGTAAAAATGTAAGCTATTTAAAAAACTAATAACTGCTTCATAGCTCAGGGTTTAACTAAAAAATCACTGTTTACGCGGTGTTGGGTTTTAAAAAGCAAGTGATTGCAAATAATCAATTTTATTAAAAATTTTCAAAAAAAATAGTTTTATACTGTAATAAATATAACTTCGTCAAAAATTAAACAAAATCATATTTGCTAACAGGCCCTGTGCCAGGGGGGCCAGGGGGCCATTTCCCCCCCCCTTTCTGGGTTGGCCGGGCTAAAAATAAGGAAGATGCCGTAGGTCAAGGGAGGAGGTACAAGCGAAGGTAACTTCATTATGAACCCTGCTTCTCCTTACCTTCTTTCTTGGGGTATACCAGAAGTAGATTCTGCCGTCCTAGATGCCTTGAATTCAATGTAAATACGTATTTTTAAGCCCCAATTTTGCTCATTTTTAATGCTAAATCAAATAATTTTGCCTTCGTGGGCTGGGGGACACCCCCCAGACCCCCCAGCTGACGCTTCGCGTCCGCCTAGCGGCGTTTCGCGACGCAACATGCGGCGCTTCACGCCGCTTTTATATTCCGTTTTCAGTTTTCTAGAGTCTGGCCCCCTCCTTTCAAAAATCCTGGCACAAGCCCTGTTTGCTACTCTGATGCTGTCTCCTGGATTTCACTGTAATAAATTTGCACCGCGCCTTAACCACTCCATCATCACTGAATTTCTTGCTTAGGGTTAAAATGGTATTATAAAGCCATTGTAGGCTAGCAAAAAAAGGTTTCATTGTTACTGAGGTTGGATAATTCGTGTTTTAGAAAACGTTAAGGTGGCTAAAATTAATCATGTATTACCAGAAAACGGTTCGTAAATAAATTTATCAGAAAAAAAATTCTTGATATATGTAATAATAATTACATTTAATAATATCTCTTAATTGGATCACAGAGATTGCGAACAAAAATAGCGGGCAAAATTTAGTCTGATGATGTTTTTGGCGAAAATATATTTACATGAAATTAAAGATTAAATAATTGAAAATACAATACAAAAATATCATAAATAATAAACTAATACATTAAAAAAACGTGATAATTTTTAACATAAAATAGACTTTGATTTTTTTTTCAAATCGGAAAAAGTTTTAAACTTTTTTTTTACTATTTATTATAACAATTTTAATAAGAAAAAATAAAATTATCTATTTATAAATTACAAACATATTACAAAATTACAAAAAAACACAAATTACAAAATTAAAACAATGTTTTTTTTAAATAGTGATTGAATTAAAAAAAAACAAACAGTTACAATAAATACATTTTATGGAAAGATCAGTAAAACCGAATTAATTATTATGATACATAATTGCTTATTATAAAATATATCAGAAAATAATATAATATAGATTTAATTAATTTCATATTTGCATTATATCTTAAAAATATTAAAGGAAACAAAAAATATTTTGTAAGCATATTGAATGATAACAAGAAAGAAAATAATGTTAAATAATAATGAATTGTCGGATGTACTACGCTGAACATTTTTAGTTTTTAATTCCAGGTAAAAAAATAAAAACTAATAATAACTATTAGGTTAGTAAAATTCCAACAAAAAAATTTACGCAAAAAAACAATATAAACTGCATGTTATACGGAAAAATAAACAAACGCAATTGTATCTTATTTTAACTTCAAAAATATAACAAGCTAAAGTTTATTTTAAGGGTTTAAAATACAATATTAAAACTACACAATTTTCTGAGTCATTAGTTTTATCACATAAATTAGTCAATAATCGGATACCATTAAGTTTAACCGCAAAAAACAATTCAGTTATTAAGCAATTGAGTACAGATACTACTATTACTGATCTTAAAAAGGGCTCAGATGTAATTGCTTACCGCGGATATAATACAAACTATATTCTGAAACCTGATCCGCAATATAGGTTTATGATATAAAAATGTGTAGTTTTAATATTGTATTTTAAACCCTTAAAATAAATTTTAGCTTGTTATATTTTGAAGTTAAAATAAGATACAATTGCGTTTGTTTATTTTTTTCCGTATAAAACATGCAGTTTATATTGTTTTTTTGCGTAAATTTTTTTAAACTGTTGAACCTAACCTAATAGTTATTATTCATTTTTTTATTTTTTTACCTGAATTAAAAACTAAAAATGTTAAGCATAGTACATCAATAAATTAAATTAAGCAATTCATTATTATTTAACATTATTTTTGTTTTCTTGTTATCATTCAATATGCTTACAAAATATTTTTTTGTTTCCTTTTAATATTTTTTAAGATATAATGCAAATCCGAAATTAATTAAACTGTATATTCTGTATTTTCTGATATATTTTATAATAAGCAATTATGTATCATAATAATAATCAGTTTTACTGATCTTTTCCATAAAATGTATTTATTGTAACTGTTTGTTTTTTTTTAATTCAATCACTATTTAAAAAAAACATTTAGACTTTAATTTTGTAATTTTGTGTTTTTTGTAATTTTGTAATATGTTTGTAATTTATAAATCAATAATTTTATTTTTTCTTTATTAAAATTGTTATAATAAATAGTAAAAAAAAGTTTAAAACTTTTCAAAAATAATTTGAAAAAAAAATCAAAGTCTGAAACAATATTTTATGTTAAAAAATTATCACGTTTTTTTAATGTTATTAGTTTATTATTTATGATATTTGTATTGTTATTTTTCAATTATTTAATCTTTAAGTTCATGTAAATATATTTTCGCCAAAAACATCATCAGACTAAATTTTGCCCCGCTATTTTTGTTCGCAATCTCTGTAAATCCAATTCACAAGATTTTACGCAGATATTGTAAATGTAATTATTATTAGTAATTAATTATTCGTTTGTTGTTTTGTGTTTTTGTTTTAAGGGAAAAGGAATGTAATGATGCAGCAGGGTGTGTAATAGGTCTATAGTTTAAGGTATTAATAATAGAGATGTGAATTTGTAAAGTCTGGAATGAAATGGTTGTAATATGTGGTGGTTGGTATAATGAACTTGTTTCCTATATAAATAAAATAATATTGGGAACTTATCAAATAACATACAAACTACATATGGTACAAATTTTTATTCAGTGGGCAGCTGACCAAATCAAATAAAAAATTCTTATGGTTCAAATAATGTCCATCTCAGACTAGTTTACATCTTTTCTGTCTAAACACACGCCTGGAGAGAAATCGTTTTTTTTTCTGCTCTATTCTTAGAGCGTTTTTTAAGGCTAGTCTACCACTTTTTTAAATCAAATTAAAGAAATAATTTTATTAATTATAGTATTAGCTGCTCAATGACAAATCTTTATAATCATTTGGTTGTCAAGATATAATGTTTTAACACTTTTTAGAATATCAATAGAAAACGTATTTTTCGTGAACATAACAATGTGACAAACTTTGCCGACATTTTTCATTTTTTATTTATGGTTGATAAACTGAAATTTTAAATTAAATATAAAAAAGTTAGAGTCTTAGCTATACAATAATATGAATTTATAATAGTGCTCGATTATTAATACAAATTTAAAATTATAATGTCAAGAATTTAAACTTTAAATTTAGACACTAAAAAAGTGGCTTTTAAAAAATTATTGCGCGATTTTTACCCTTTTCAAAGAGCTCATGTTTATTTTTGATAAATCAGTAAAAACAGAGGAATATCAATTTTAAGATATAAGCGTTTGAAAAAAAAATCATTAAAAAAAATTTGTTAATCATAGGAGAACAGGGACATAAATTACAAAATTTATCGAAGTTATCTAATTATAGTTGGCGCGGTGCCATGGGGCCTAATCGCCGTGTGGCTGGCGCTCCCGTGCCACCGATATGTCAATTATATTTTTTGAAATAAAAAGAAGAAGATGAAAATTTATTTTAAAAAATACGTACATTCTTTAATTATAGCTGAGGCGACGAAGTGGGGCTAAATCGCTGCACCAGCAAGGATTGCAATTAATAATGAGAAGGTGATGATCATGAATTACAAAATTTACCCGCGTTCTTTAATTATAGTTGGCACAGTGTCGTAGGGCTATACATTGCTGTGACTGCAATTAAATGAATGACTGCAATTATTTTTTTTTAAATAAAGGATCAGCAGAAGAAGAAGATGAAGATGAATTGCAAATTTTATTTTATCAACGTTCTCTAATTATAGTTGGTGCGGTGCCTCGGGGTTAAATTGCCATATGAACGATGAAGGATTATCGATTTTAAGATATGAGCGTTGGAATAATAGTGATAAAAATAAGTAGAAGAAGATGAACATGAATTAAAAATTTTCCCAACTAATTATAGTTGGTTATTTATAGTTGGCGTGGTGATATGTGGCTAAACTGCCGCGTGGCTTCTCGCGCCACCAATAATTGTAATTATTTTTTTTTTGAAATAAAACTTTAAATTAATTTTTTCATTAATAAACCAAGAATTAACAAAAAATATTTTATTGTTTTCGCCATTTTCCGCGCGGTTGAAGTGAATGGCGCTGTGCGGTTTCCACCACCATTAGCAACCAAGCACAGCCGTCTGCTGTTATTGTGCAGTTTTTATAAGGAGCTGTCCGTTGTCTAGGGATCGACCGGGGCCCCGGCCCCTTCCCTGGGTTGCCCCCGCACTTTTTTCCTACCCTGGCACTGGCCCCAGCCCCGGCTTCGGCAAATGCAATTTTTTCTACCCCGGCCCCGGCCCTGGTAATTTAGCTGTCAAATCAACCGGGGCAAACCGGGGTAAGGACCCCTAAGAATACAAATTTTAAAGCACTTTTTTACAATTTTAAACAGTGATAAATATATAAAATTTTATATAAAGAGCTAATGCAATCGCTTCAGTACAAGGATATTTCTTATTTATATTTTAAGATTTTATTAAAACTCTATTTTAATAAAATTCTTCTTTAATCATGAGTCATTATTCTAACAATTTGAAGATTTTTTGAGCATTAAAAACCATTTTGTAGATTTTATTTACAAGATTAGGGTTTGACATTAGAAGTCCATTCATGAGACATATACAACAAATATTAGAGTTATTATAATATCATTGTTTATATCAATAATATATAACCCAAGACAAGTTTCGGCTATGTGTACAGTAAATTTTTTAACTAAATTTAAAAAGAAATGATGCACATCTTACTTTTTGGTGCAAGCTACTTTCTGTGCACCCAACAAAAATTTTCTCGCACAGCGATATTTTGTACACCAAATTCGTTTTTCCGACATGTTTACAAAATCGCGCGTCCATAAAATTAGCAGGAATCGGTAATAATTCCAATTAAATTCGCTCATGTGTGAGTTTTTCCATAAATGTACATCGTACAACTGGACATTTGTTTGGATTATATTATATTCTTACTTTTATTTTTAGGTGTTATTCAAACTGTTTTAAAATTTAGTGATTTTCAAACTTTTTTTTTCAATAAGAAAATTCAAGTTGATTTCATGTTTTTATTTTAGCATTTTTAAATTTATTGCCGAAACTACACTGGTAATCATAAATTTTGTGTAGGGTCTATTCTGACTGGGTCCGCTTGTTTGGGCAGGAAAACCCTGCGGAGTCAATACACTTTTTTTAGCGAGTTTAATATTTTTATACAGACCAAAAGACACAAAACTTGAATTTTTTAACAAGAAATTGGTACAAACTGTTTGTATTTAACTTGGAAAAAGTTTTCGCACAAAATTTGCTTAAAAAATCAATTAATAGGTGTCGAAAATTAACAATATTAAATACTGGGCACAGTCTAAAAGGTGTACCACCCAGTCTAGAGTTTCCTTGCCAAAAGTTACGGAGCCAGTTTGTATAAACCCGGTCCAAAATTTTATGAATACCAGTAAAAGTGCTATGTATATAAATAGAAATTTCGGTAAAAATTATTTTTGAGCTTTTATTTTTAAAAAAATTGCTAATTTAGTTGAAGTTTTTTATAACTATATTTTTTAATAAAAGTAAGCACATATAATCCAAAAATGGTGAAAACCTAATTTTTAAACAAAAAAAATTCCTGAAAATTTGAATTTGTGCGACTTTAATACTGAAAACGCGCCGTTTTCTTCTATTTCATAGGCGCATTGTTGGTTTTTTTAAACTGAGTTTTAACGCAATTTTTAACACATTGTTAGTGTTTTGCAGTGCATATGGGAACTTTTCTTCCACTTTTGCGTGAAAAAAAACAACCGTGTATTGAAAGCAAAAAAATAAATGTCTGCATAAGAAATCAGTAGTATATGCACAGAAAGTCGCGTGCGTTAGAAATGTTGCGTTTTTTCTTGCAGAATTTGATTCAATAACTTAATGTATAATTGGAAATTTTTTAGGGCCATATGTTTTTTATAAATCTCCAGAAAATACAAAAAGGAGTGCAAAATCACAAAAACAATTTCGTTGCAAAAGTTTGCGTGACCTTGATTTTATGATTTTTGGCTACAAAAATAAGTTAACGAATTAAAGCGACTAAAACTAACAACTTGAAACAAGCTAGAAAGCAAACATAGTCACTTGTACTCGCAATAATTTAATTATTTTACCTTTTACAATTTAAAAAGTATTTTTTAATTGAAAAAAGTGGTAATAAAGCTTTAAAATGCTCTAACAATTTAAAATAAAAAGGTGCAGACAGAAAAATGTTGACTAGAGGCATGTAAGTGAAGTTCTAAAAAAGATGTTTCTTCAAAATAATATTCTTGAAGACTAACATTTTTTAGATTTAGAGTTACATTTCTACAATTATCGACATATTTTATTTCTTGTAATATAAAGAAATTTCGCTACTTCAAATAATTTTTTATATAGGTATCCAATTTTGATTTTGGTCCCTTTAACGCGTTTTGGTTTTTTAATCAAAACATACTCCCTGTGTAAAAATGCTTTAACTCCTGTTCTATATGTAGCGCATTCTTTAAAAGTTATAAAAATGGTTAGTGAGATTAAGTATAATATTGCTTTAAACTTGAATATAAATCTAATACTTTAAGTGTATACTACTGTTGTAAAAAGTTACATTTTACTTTTACTTAAACAAATAAAAGTAACGAATTTTTTATTACTTTTCCTTTTACTCGACTTTTAACCCTTTGGGATTTTTTTCGTCTGAAAACGCTGCAAATCTGCAAAATATATATTGTGTCAGTGCTGCAGTGTGTGAAACTCTGTGGCTCTCGACGATCGTTGACTAAGATTTAATATTGGGCAGCAGTGGCATGAAATCCTTTCTGCGGATTTGCAACGGAATAAATACCAACGGGTTAAATTTCACTTACTTTTACTTTTACTCCTACTCGGATTTTTTCTACAACTACTTGAATTAATTTAAGTAAAATTTAAGTAATTTCAACAAAAAGATTTACTATGGGCTTGTTGTAAAATGAGTCTTAGAGTCTCAGAAGAAAGTTTTTAAAGCCGATAACACGCCAAGCGCTGGTTCTTTATCTTATTTATCTGATAAGCCGGTAAAAGATTAGTGGCAAATAAAGGTAACGGTGAAATTTGTGTAAAAGTTTTTAACGCAAGATCTTTAAATAATAAAGTTCATATTTTGCATGATATTTTGTTATGTTTCAAATATGATGTAGTAATAGTTACTGAAACGCATCTTTCACCTGACACCCCTAATGGTCTTTTGCTTAATAATTCTAATTATACTTTATACAGATATGATAGAAATAATAGGGTGGGGGGAGTGTTTGTGGTCAATAATATGTCGTCAGTTTTTGTAAACACTTCTGAATTGCATAATAAAATTGAGCATGTGTGTATTGACTTAAAAAAACAAACGATACTTCTTAGAAGTTTGTCAGTTTATTTGCCACCATCAAGCTCAAATGACATTTCTATATTTAAAATTTTTAAAAATCTTGTTAATATTACTAAAAATATTATTATACCATTTATAATGGTCGGCGATTTCAACATTCCGTGCATCAACTGGAAAATTCCAATAAATTGTGGAAATGTTTGCGGGGAAAATTTTTTAGAAATTTGTTGTTGTAACTCTCTGACACAAAATGTAATTGAACCTACGCGGGACAAAAACATTCTTGGCTTAGTATTTTGCTCCTCACCTGAAATTTTAAAATCATTAAATATAGAGGAACCCATTGCCAGCTCGTGTGACCACAATGCTATTGATTTTGTTTTTAACTGTTCTAATAATAAAAAACCAAAAAAATTTCGTTTTGAAAATTTTAAAAAAGCAAACAAAACGGCTATTTTTGAGTATTTGTCAAAATGTTAACTGGCTACACTTATTGAATTTGTGTAAAACCACTAACAATAGTTGCGACGTTCAAAAGATTTCTGATTATATTTCTGAAAAATTGAATACATGTATTGATTTGTAGGCGCTTTCTTAATTTCAAAAGACAAAAAACTGGTTTTGTCAAAAAAATTAAAATCTCTTGAAGCACGTAAATGCAAACTCTATCGTCAATTAAAAAAAACTCTGCACTAAAAAAGGAATGCAAACTTTGCGCAAAAATTATGAAAAATAACTAAAAAATTTTTTAGCGAAAAAAACAACGTATTGATTCAAAAAATTTAAAAAAGTTTTATGAATTTCTTAATTCAAAGACTAGCAAATAGCTTCAAAAAAAAGCTTCGCCTTTACAAAAAAATGATGGTAGTTTTGCGCTAGACGATGATCAAAAAACAAACTTTCTCCATTCGTTTCTCAGTTTAGTTTTTGTTAAGGACAATGGTAGTACACCAAATTTTGAAAGGCGCGCTCCTGAAGGCGTTTCAAAAAATACTATATAACTTTTTCTTATGAAAAAAATATTAAAAGCGATACGTAATTTACCAAATAAAAACTTGCGCACACCTGATGGGTTTTCAATAATGTTCATAAACTCAATCAATACCCAAATTGCACTTCCATTGTCAATATTAGTTGAAATAAGTATGAAAAATGGTGGTTTACTTTATATTTGGCTTACGGCGGTTATTATTGCTATTTATAAAAAATAATGGTTAGTAAGTGCGATAATTACAGACCTGTCCGTCTAACAAATATACTTTGTAAATTGCAAGATTGGATCATAGCTGATGACCTACTTATTTATTTGAAAAATAATAATCTAATTTCAGCTGAACAATTTGGCTTTATGAAAAAAGGTCAACTTGCACCCAGCTTCTATCTGTTTTTGAGGAGTGGATCAGGGCTTTAAATCAAGGTAACAGAATTGATTCCTTGTACATCGATTTTTCCAAAGCTTTCAATTCAGTCTCCCACCCAAAATTATTGCTAAACCTAAAGTCTTATGGCATAAATTACGAATTTTTCACTTGGATAAAATCGTTTTTATCAAACCATACTCAATCTGTTTTAATTGCAAATCCCCTTTCTAAAAGTGTAAGTCTAACCTCCGGGGTTCCCCAGGGGTCCGTATTGGGCCCAATCCTTTTTGTGCTGTACATAAATGATATAGTGGATTGAATTGTAGGTAATTGTCGTATCAAGCTATTTGCAGATGATGAAAAGATCTGTCACTGCCGTAGTGATAACGATAACTCAGATTTAACAGAAACTTTAAAAAAAATTCAGTCTTTGAGTTGACCGTTGGCAAATGAAAGTTTCAGCAGGAAATAACTTGGTACCATCATGTTCATATTTTTAAAATAATATTAACATTTTACCGGTTTTTAGCATTTGGGATCCATCTTACCAGTGACTTAAAATTCTCAACTCACTGCGCCAAAATTTCTGCAAAGCATTTTCTATGGCTGGCCTTATTTTGCGTTGTTTTAATAGTGACAATCCTTTTTTTGCTTATTCGCGCCTACAAAACATTTGTAAGACAATTGTTGGACTCCAGCATTCCTGTTTTTAATCCGTATTTAATCTCGGACATTAAAAAGTTGGAAAAAATACGAAAATTCTTTAATAAAAGTGTATGTAACCGTTGTAAACTGCCTTACAGAGATTATAAATCACGTTTATCTGTCTTGTATTTAGATTTTTTAGAGTTGAGACGTATAAAAGCTGATCTGTGTATGGTTTTTAATATAGTAAATAATAGAGTTGATCTAATTTTTGAAGACTTTTTATATATAATCATAGAAAATATTTCACACGAGGAAACTCATATAAACTTAAATTAACCAAAAAATACAAGCTTGACTATGGTAAATTTAGTTTTTCTCAAAGAACTGTTAAAATTTGGAATAGTTTACCTGAATATACTGTATTTTTTCCGTCTTTAATTACTTTAAAAAAATCATTAGATATGCTGTCGCTTACTTAATTTTGTCGTGTTTATAAATAACTATAGTAGTAGTTAAGTTGTACTTTATGTAACTTTACTTGCCTTTTTGTTTTTATTGTATTATTTGATAATAATATTTTACTGACAAATAAATTTTATCTATCTATTTATTTATTATGTAAATAATTAGCCCAATCAGATGAATTTGGTCTGTAATTATACAATTACTACAACTTGTTATATTTACAACAGGCTTAATAATTGATAATTAAAATGAGTACAAATTCACCTGTCAATGAAATGTTTTTGGTGCATTCTGACTTATTCACTGGTAAAATTTATCGCTTTTTATAATCTAATATTGCCTTATGAATGTTAATTTTTTTAATTTATTTAGTAGTAATTAATCAGTTAACTAATTTGATAAAATATTATTCTTCTAGTTTTGTCATAAAAATATTTATTGGTGTAAAAGATTTGAGAGATGTTCCTTTTTCAGTTACTACAGCACAATTTTTCGTTAATTATTGTCTAAAGCAACAAAATACTAATACCAATTTCCATTTTTTTACTTAGTCAATATGGTGCTATATGTGCAAATTAATTGGTAAAAATATTTCTTTACTTCTTTTAATATTTTTTGAAAAAAAAACAAAAGAATTAAATTTTAGTATCAAGTGAAGTTTTATTATGCTATAAATTTTTCAAAAAAAACAAACAATTTTTAAACTATTAAAAACATTTGTTATAACCAAACTAACTAAATATTTGAAAAAATATTTACAAAAAGTTTCAAGCCTGAAAACTCAAGATTTGAGCACATGTAGAATTTGTCACTGATGTATCTGTTGCACAACCAGAGATCCATTCCAAGGAAACGTCGACTGTCCAAGAGTGTAAGGGTTCATGGTTGTGCAGTCTGGTCCAAACTGACTTTTTAATCGAAAATTGTTTAGTGTTAGAAATTCTTAAAAAGTGAGCCAATAAGGATTCAGAATTTGAATTTTTGACAACCAATGAACGCAAAGCAGGTCACTGCACATATTTTTCATGGTCGCCAATTCTTTGCGCTGATTGACTGCGCTCCTGGAGCGTCGTTTGGTGAAAGTGACCAGAGCAATTATCACTTCCGCGCTCCCCTTTTTTTCGCGCGGAAGAAAGGGACTGTGCTGTCAGAAGAGCAGACGCCTCGTTTACGGCGCCTTCGCTAGTCAATATGGAATGAATGAATCAAGACAAACAGTAATAATTTAAGAACAAACTAAAATGATTAGATAAATTATTATATATAATGATTTATTTAAAAAGTCAGAAAATAGAATATATTATCACAAAATATACAATATTAGATAAAATAATTTTATATAATTAATTAGATCATGTTTGTGAGTAGTGGGTGAAGGGCATTGATTTCCGCCCCATATCTGGTTGACTGGCAAAAGTGACGTAATTGAGGCGTCTGCTCACTTCACGTCACCTTCACCAAACAACGCTCGACTAGCGCAGCCAATCAGCGCAAAAAATGGGCGTCCATGAAAAAGATGTGTTCTATGAGTTTGTTAGGGCGGGACGTCCAAACTCCATCATTTCCTCCTCCAACAACCTATCCCACGGAGTAAAACGTGATCACGTGATAACAAATACCATATGACGTTTTAGAGCTCTTAAAATGCCAGGGTTTTTGCATAAGTTTTTCAGTTGCCGTTTCCACCAACTGAAAACAACTAAACCTGGGTTGTGTAATTAGTTTATTAAATAAAAAAATAAATATCATAATATGGTCTATATTTTTTTATTTTGTGTGCAACTCTACTTGCAAGATCCTGATTTACTACAGTTTGTATACGTCCACTAGGAACTAAAGGTAAACCCAACGTGGCTGCAACAGTTGTTCATTTAATAAAAATATGCCCCATAAGTAAACACTCAAATCATGAGAATCTGACGTTTACTTTATCAAACAAATACTCGGTATTAAATCGAATCTAATTGGTTGTTAAAGTGACATCAGATTCTTGCGATTTGAATGGTTCCTTAATGGGGAGAATTTTTTAACTCAACAGACAACTGTTGCAGCCACATTGGGTTTACCTTTAGTTTATATATATATATATATGTATTTTATTTCGCCTCAAAAACTATTGTGGGCAAATGACCACGCTTTTAATATTTACCCTGAATTAATTTTAACCTGGCCCCTGGAAAATTGCTTAAAACGTCTTTGGCCAAGCCGCGTATCAGAGGTCTCAATTGTCTGAAAGTTATGGAGCCGGGAGGCACCAAGGCGCTGGAGATTTCCGCGAAAGCTTTTCCCCAATAAGAACATATGTACACAACAGGTGGGTCAACAGCGCCAGAGTTGTAAACCGGCCAAGAAGCGGTGAGCTTCTCGTCAGGTGCACCTAATTATATGGGGCAGGAAAAATAATATCCTTGAAATTCTGTGCAAGGACAGTAATACTGTTTATGATGTGAACATAAGTGAGCCCTTCATGTCAACTAGCGATCACCTTAGTGTATCGTACAAAATAATATTTGAGCCGCAGAAAAACAAAAACTACAAAAATAAATTTGGAAGTTTTCATCTATAAATAATTATCTTTTAAATTTCAATTTTAAATTTATTTTTTTTTAAATTCTCAATCAATTGAAGAATTATACAAATGGTCACCTCATTACAAAAAAGATCTTTCCTGGTTGAACAAGTCCAACGGAGCTTCACCCAAAGACTTTATGCGCGTTGCCGTTTTAAAAAACTGAGTATATATTGATCGCTTAAACAATTTGAAACTTGAAATTCTTGAAAGCAAAAAGATAAAAAATGACATAATTTATTGTTTTAAAATTTTTGATAATATAATCCATATTTATAGAAACGAAATGTTTACTTTAACAGAAAGTTTCATATCGCGCTCAAATGGTTTAAAATTTTTTATTGAAAATCCACAAATAAATGCAAGAAAACATTTTTTTTTGCAGTTCAGGGTGTGTAAAATCTGGAATTCATTAAGCAAAGAGGTTATTAACTCCCCATTAATTAATATATTTATTAAAAAGCTTCCTACCAATCTAACAACTATATTCTGAAAATAACCAGTACAATCTTTTTTTTTATTTTATAAACATAGCTTGTTTTTAATGTTTTTGTGACTATATATTTAATTGTACATTAGTGTTTTTTTAGAGCAGAAGCGGGCCGGCTATGGATATTCCATATGACCGCCTAATACTATATTCCAACACTGTTGTTGGTGTAGAGTTTTAGTAAAGGTCCGATCCCTACTAAGTGAATGCAGGGAAAAGATCTGAGTTTAACATCCTTTTTTAAGATAATAATATAAAATATATAATGTTATTGAAAATGAAATAACTAAATAAAACTTAGGTAAACTAATCTAAACTAAATAATGTGATTAATAAATAATATACAAAGATAAAAGAAATAAAGATAAATAAACATAGACAAAAGTGTAAGTGTAAAAAAATTTGCAAAGTATACAAAAATAAAGTTAGAGATTTTGACACTTATAAAGAAACCAAAATTCTAAATTCAGGGGGTTTAAACAATTTTTATAAATTTGTTAATGCTAGAATTAAAACAAAACAAACTATCTCACTAATTAAAAGAGAAGATGGGACTTTTGTAACTGAGGAGTTTGAAAAAGTTGAACTGTTTGGAAATTACTTTGCTTCCGTTTTTATGGATGATGATAATACTTTACCAAATTCTAATCCACCAAATATAAAGAAGTAGGACAACATGGTATTTACCACAATAAAAAGAATTTAAAGCACTAAAAAAGCTTCCAAACAAATTGTATCAAGCGCCTGATTGTTTTCCAGCTTACTTCTTAAAACACTTGGCCAAAGTTATTGCTGAATCTTTGGTAATAATCTTTGAGATGTCTTTTGATTTTAGAGAATTACCACTTGATTGGCAAATAGCTTGATTAAACTTACTGTTTAAAAAAGGCACCAAAAGCCTAAAAGAAAATTATCGTCCAATTTCACTTACAATTTTTTCTTGAAAACTAATGGAGTAGCTTGTTAAAGAAGAACTTCTTGTATTTTTCCATATCATTTTGTCAAGGTTTCAACATGGTTTTAAGGCAAAATTTCTACAATAACACAGCTGTTGGAAACTTTTAATGAATGGACGCAGGCACTAAAAGATAAACTTCTAATTGATGTCATATACTTGGATTTTGCCAAGGCCTCTTATAATTTGTTGCTCCCATAGACTGTGTTAACTTGATTCTCTTTGTTATTTAAGAACAATCCATATTTATCCTAGTTTCTACCTTAATTCAGATCAAAAAACTGGTAAATTATCATTTGTAACTTTAAGATTTACTAATTTTATCTTATTATAACACTTTCTTATTCAATTGTAGCCTTATTTTTTAATTTAAAATGTCAAATTTCTCAAATTTTTAAAAGACAGCTAAACTGAGCATTTCAAATTGAACAGCAGCTACTATTTCAACCAAAACTAGTCTTCAACTATTGTAATTGGTGTAGTATGGTTTGAAAGGAAGATTATGAATTTTTGGAAAAAGAAAACTCAACTCTTGTCAAACAAGTTGAAAACCTGAAAAAAGAAAAGCAGGAGTTAGAAGTGAGAGTGGTAGCCTTTGCGTCTGGACAGAAAGTTGGCAAAAGATTTGTTACCGACGTTTGTGAAGCCGTATTTTGTCGAATTTTTCCTGTCATAAAGGCTATAATATCCAAAATGGAGGAAGCCAGAGAACACGGCAACATACTGGTAGTATCAGGCCTGAAAGAGTCGCAATCTTTAGCTGAAGAAACGAACACCATGAAAACTCTAGTGGAAGAGCTCAGTGGCGGTGATGAAGTCATTCATGTGGCGGAACACTTTCACATTGGTCAAAAAAGCGACAAATATCTAGACCAGCTGGTTAAAATTTCAGTCGCATCTAATAGAATCCGGTAAAAGCTAGTAAAATCTGGTGGAAACTTGCGCAGATAAGAAAAATTTCAAGGAATCTATGTGCGCCCTTCTCTGACCAGCAAACAACAAGCAAGGCAGAAGGACTTCTTAAAAACAGAAAGAGCATTCTTGCAGACAGCAACAAACGGGTGTACCTTTGATACGTGGAAAAAGAGAACCTTACCTTTTGATGCCTTGGCGAAAACAGAAATCGAAAGACTCATGTTCTGAATAGGAAAAAGAGCAACCCACTCACGGAGTTATGAAAAAAAGTTAAATGTTGTTTATTTAACCGCTAGGAGTGCTAAGAGTTCCCTTGAAGAACTTAACATGATTATTTTTGGTTTAGATAGTAGTTGTGGCGATATTGATTTGTTGCTTGTTACTGAAACATGGTTTAATGATAGTATTACTAATAATTTAACAAACTAAAAAGATAAATATGACGTTTTTCAGAGAGATAGAATTAATCAAATAGGTGGAGGGGTATTAAATTTAACCAAAAATGAACTTTATGCTACAGAAGTAAGTTTAGCTGAAAGATACAACAACGTCAAGGTTATGGATATGGATTTTCAACCACAAAAAAATTTGAAAATAAGGATTGTTTGTCTTTATCGTAAGGGTAAACCTTAAACTAGCAGAATTGAAGATCAACTTATTTTTGATTTATTAAGAAACATTTTGGACAATTTTTTGGGATCACTTGCTTTGGTAGGAGACTTCAATATTCCTGGCGTTGAATGGTGCAGAAACTCTATTTTGTCCAATAGCCAAAACCAAAGAGAATGGTTCACCTTTTTTCTTGAGCTTGGTTTATAGCAGTTAATAAAGCAGCCAACTAGATATAATAATACCCTTGATCTGGTCTTGACTAACATTCCCTATATTATCACAGAAACTACAGTTACATCTGAATTTTCAACTTCTGACCATAATTCGATTCATTTCAAAATTAAAAACGATTATAGTTTTGTGTATAAAAATCAGCAAGAGAAATGGCTACCTGACTTCTCGCAAGGCAATTACAAACTGCTGACATTATGTTTAATGTCAGTTGATTGGGATAATCTTTTTTCTTTCTGTTGCACAGTTGAAGAATGCTGGCAGAGTTTTGAAAATATATTTTTGAAAGAATTCAGAGTCACGTTCCGCTTAAAAAAATTACAAAAATTTCTTTGCATAATAAAATTCCACAAACTGTAACAAGGCTGCAACATAGTAACAAAGAATGTGACGTAAATATAAACATTGTAGAGATAAAACAGAGTATAAAAAAGTTGCAAAGAATACACACAATTAAAAAAGCTATAACTTAAGTTTAGAAGAAAAAATTTTGAACTTAAATAATTTAAATAATTTTTACAAATTTGTTAACAATAAAATTAAAACTAGAGAAAACATCCCATCATTATTAAAAAAAAACGGTTTATATATTACTAGTTGCAAAGCAAAAGTGTCGCCGTGCGTTGGTCCCCCTTGTCCCCCGGCGCCCCTTCGCCTCCTACGTAATTATTAAATATTTTCATCCCCTCCCTTTAGCTGCACAGGCAGCTCGTCGCTCTCACGCCCGGGTGGCTCGCCTCACTTACAAACCGACTAAGTCGGCGGTGAAAAGGCGGTCGTACTTAACACTCGGCAGGCCGCACAAAATTCATTTTTGGGCTCCTCATTTTGCACAGGCGTGTAAAATGAGTAAACATTCAGCAAGTAGCCGGTTGACCGGAGTGGGGATTACAGCGTGTTACCAAACATAAACATGTGGCTTTTTTTTATCAAAATTCCCCATATATAAGTGGTGCGGTTTCGCCAAAAGGTCAGTTTATTTGGTTTCTTTGACTTGACTCGACAGCCTTCCAATAGTTCTCAGGAAGACTGACCGGCATTTTTGAAAAGAGGGTTCCGAAAAGGAACCCTCTAAATTCTTTTGTTATCTGTTCACCCCCTGGGTTGTCCGGGGTTAATTTTTGTGTCCCCCTTCAAAGAGCCGAGTCGGCGGTTGCAATATAACCAGCCGGCGTTATTTTTAGTGTTTTCGTTTGGCTCCCCCTTCCACCTCCTGGAAAATCTACGGCTAAATGGTGGAATTTTTAACGACTCTTCGAGCCCCCCTACAGAGAAACCGCGCCAACTAGCGCGGTTACACTAACAACTAACATTATGCAATGTTGGTAACTTTTTATATCCGGATCAAATTGCAGTTTATT
>JASAMX010017927.1:0-11667 GCA_030248175.1 Microlaimidae sp. YZB2_3 | reverse complement strand
TCTTCGTTCAGTTACGTATTGCTATGGCTTAAACTTAAAAAAAGTGAGATAAAATTGGGCCAGAACCGAGTTTATATTTTATAACACATTTTTGTAAATTTTAAAGTTAGAAAAATAAACTATAAATTAGTTAAAACCATACATGGGCAAGTTGGTTCAGAGTGGGGAGGTGTGGTTAAACCCCAAATTCGGGGGGGGGGGGGTTAAAATCCGAAAAACGCAGAATACCCATATCGTTTTTTTTTCTGGAGAGAATTAAACCCATATCTTTTTTCGATTTTGAAGGGTAAAATAGGTTAAAAACGGTGATTTTAGGTCAAAAAGCCCTTTCAGTTGCATTTTTGAGCTTTTTATCGCTTAAAACACTTATTGCGGTTTCAAAACTTAGATTTAAAGGCAGTTGGAAGTCGTTTAAAGACGTTTTTTCTTCATTTTTCCAAAATTTGGGGGTTAACTTTTTCTCTCTCCCCCAACTTCTGAGTGGGGGGGGGCGGGTTAAACCCCCTTCTCAGAATTTGGGGGGGGGGTTTAACCCCCCTACCCTCCATGCCCATGTACGGTTAAAACGTCTTATTATAAATTTTTTTTACTTTAACGCCTTGGTTCCTAAATGGCGGCAGTTTGGCGGCGGTTTGGTGGCAGTTTGGCGGCAGATTTGGCGGCACACATCCAACACGTAAATTAAAAGACACACATATGCAATAAAAATCGGAGTGTATAATTTAATACCGTTTTCAAAATAATGGCTTGATATTTTGAATAAAATCAGTGGAAAATAAAAATTTATAAATAAAGGGAAATCTAAAGAATTATGCAACCTCTTAAAGCTTTTGAAATCAAAGGTTTGTCGTCTTCACTCGCAGCCAGAAGAATTCGGCCAAGTAGCTCAAATTCACCATCTATTTCTGCAAACGGTTTAAAACTACCGGCAAGAATTCTTCAGAGTAAATCATAAAGAATAATGATTATGTTTAGTGAATGTTTACACCTGTGATTTTTGATCACTTGTTATAAATATAGCAAAAAAAAACTGATTGTTGCAGTATTAAAGTTTGGTACATTTAAAGTTTGGTGTTTTTAACTTTGAATCTATAGAATATAAAAATAATCCAAGATACATAAAGTTTACAAAAAATGAAAGATTACAAACAAAAAAATATTTAAAATATAAGGATTGTTTTTAAAACTGAACCAATAATGAATTTTTTGATCCTAAAAACGGCTTTTGATAACTACAAAAACTTTAAAACACTTTTGTTCGTTTATCTAATTGTTTAGCATTGTGGTTTCCTGTTTGAATGTTAACCAAAAACTGTACACCCATGTCTAGTTGAGTTTTAGCTAGACCACTAGTAGTTTGTTACTTTTAAAGGTAGTTCAAATTTTTTGAATAATACCAAAGGTGGATAATCTAATAAAGGTATGTCACAGCGGTCTGTAGCGGCGTGCATCATAAAATCCAACCGCATGTCCAACCTAAAGCCGCATGTCCAACCTAAAGCCGCATGTCCAGCCTAAAGCCGCATGTCCGGCCTAAGGCCGCATGTCCGGCTTAAGGCCGCTTGTCCGGCCACAAGGGAGCACATTTTGCTGCTTTGCGTTCTTGTTATTGATACCATAGTGGTGTGGCGTGACCGACTGACTGGCCGGACATGCGGCCCTAGGACGGACATGAAGTTTAGGCCAGACTTGCGGCTTTAGGCCGGACATGCGGCCTTAGGCCGGACACGCGGCTTCAGGTTGGACATGCGGCCTTAGGCCAGACATGCGGCCTTAGGCCGGAGATGCGTCTTTAGGCCGAACATCCGGCCCTCAGGCCAGAACATCGGCTTGAGGCCGGACATGCAGTATTCAGGCCGGACATGCGGCCTTAGACCGGACATGCGTCTTTCAGCCGAACATGCGGCCTCAGGCCAGACATGTCGGCTTTAAGCCGGACATGCGACTTTAGGCCGGACATCGGCCTCAGACCGGACATGCGGCTTTAGGCCTTATATGCGGCCTTAGGCTGGACATGCGGCTTTAGGCTGGACATGCGTCTTTAGGCGGAACATGCAGCTTTAGGCCGAACATGCGTCTTTAGGCGGAACATGCAGCTTTCAGCCGGACATACGGCTCGAATTGGATTTTATGATGCACGCCGCTACAGACCGCTGTTAACGTGCCTTTATTAGATTATCCACTTTTGATAATACTTAAAAATCTTCCCTGGTTTTCTGTCTGAAGATTTTTTGTTTTGGATTGTATCACTAATGAGGAAAGCAATTTGTGCCAATCAACAAGAGACTTAAAATCAATAGCGGTATTGTTTTTTAAAAAAAAATTATTGTACATTTATTTATTTTTTGTTTAATTATAGTATTTATTATCTATTGTATTATTATTTATTACATTTATTGTATAATTTTTGATGAAAGTTCAAACTTATGCGTGATTTTAATATTTTAAAAAATATACTGAAACAATATTCAAGACTTATTTTAAAAAAACTTGCTGATTTTTTAGACTGTCTCTTCAAGTCTTCAACGGCTGCGACCATAAAGGATATGAATAAAAGTCAAAAGTATGTACAAGAATATATAACTTATAATAAGTTTATAAATTAAATTATTATGTATATGTTATTAAATATAGTTTGCAGTAAAAATATAGGCCAATAAATTAAAATAAAGGTGGATACTATGATCATCCGGGACAAAGGTGTGACACTCGTGTTTAATAAACGCGGCCATGTGAAAGACAACCAGCGGACGGACGGGTGTCATCGTGATGGACGGGTGTCATGGTGACGGACGGATGTCATGGTGACGGACGAGTGTCATCGTGACATGGGTGCCATCGGACGGACGGGTGTCATCGTGACGCCGGGTGTTATCGTGAGGACAGGTGTTGTTGTGACGGACGGGTGTCATCGTTACAGACGGGTGTTCTTGTGACGGACAGGTGTCATTGTGACAAACGGGTGTCACGATAAATGATTTGAAAACCATGTCTCTAAAGATATTTTGTCTTGCTGGCTAACTTTCAAAAAAGTTTACAATTTAATACCGTAACTTTTTTAAAACTCGAATAAGCGACAAAAAACAAAACAAATGCTGCGTGAGAAGCAGAATAAATAAAACAAATATATTATATGCAGTATAAAATCATTCAAATTTAACCAATTTAAAAAAGGGCAAATTTAACCCCTTTGAATATAAAAAAAACCGCGAAAACAAACGAAAAAGAAACATTTTGTATTGATAAAATAAATTAATAAATACGCCCACAATTATTTAAAAGGACTATTTTGGTTTAAAAAACAACCAGGGGCCTATTTCATAAAAATATCCTGTAATTAATTTACAGCTGTAAATTAATAAACGCATATTTTTCTTTTGTATTTTTAATTAAAAAGTATATTGACAAAAAATAAAGTTTGAGAATCTAAAAAAATTACATGTCTGTAAATTACGTAAAAATCCCTGAACAGTTACGTACTTTATTTTTCTAATTAATAAGATAGTAGAAGAAAATAAATGCGAATTAATTATTTCAATTACATAAATCTTTTTGAAATCAGAAAAGTTACAATTAAACTGAACACAAAAAATAAGGAAAAACTCACAAAAAAAAACTACCAATGTGCATAATTGTAGTTTCTTTAAAATAAATATTCGTTATTTTTGTATAAACAGATAAAGAAATGAAAATAAACTTTATTATTTAATTTAGAAAGATGACTGGATGAAAAAAGAAGCTGATGGTACGGTTCAGAGGTCATAATTACGGGAGCGCAGTGGATGGTCTTTGGAATGCGGATATCCATTTGAGGGTCCTAATTCCTAATCCTCTCTGTAGCGTGGTTTTTCGTCCAGGCATAATTGGCTTAACCTCTATAAACTGCTTTTGCAACCACCCGGTTTATTTCAATCAATTTTTTACTTTTCTTTGAAATTTTGGGGAATTTTTAAAAATAATGTAAAATAAACTTTGTCATATTTTGTTCATTTAAATGATTTTATACTGCATATAAATATTTGGTTTATTTTTTCTTTTCAAATTTATTAGTTTTTGTTCGCTTATTCGAGTTTTAAAAAAAGTTACGGTATTAACTTAGCCAGCAAGAAAAAATATATTTAGAGACATGGTTTTCAAATCATTTATCTTGACACCCGTCACGATGACACCTGTCCGTCAACCTCCATCGTCCTCTCCTACCCCTCCTCGTGACACCCGTCCGTCCGCTGGTTGTCTTTTGCATGGCCGCGTTTATTAAACATGAGTGTCACACCATTGTCCCGGATGATCGTATTATCCACCTTTGTTTTAATTTATTTGGCCTATATTTTCACTGCAAACTATATTTAATAACATATACATAATAATTTAATTTATAACAATTATTAGAAGTTATATATTCTTTTACATACTTTTGACTTTTATTCATATCCTTTATTGTCGCAGCCGTTGAAGACTTGAAGAGACAGTCTAAAAAATCAGCAAGTTTTTTTAAAATAAGTCTTGAATATTGTTTCAGTATATTTTTTAAAATATTAAAATCACGCATAAGTTTGAACTTTCATCAAAAATTATACAATAAATGTAATAAATAATAATACAATAGATAATAAATACTATAATTAAACAAAAAATAAATAAATGTACAATAATTTTTTTTTAAAAAACAATACCGCTATTGATTTTAAGTCTCTTGTTGATTGGCACAAATTGCTTTCTCGCATCAGTGATAGATTCCAAAACAAAAAATCTTCAGACAGAAAACCAGGGAGATTTTTAAGTATTATCAAAAGTGGATAATCTAATAAAGGTATGTTACAGCGGTCTGTAGCGGCGTGCATCATAAAATCCAATTCGAGCCGCATGTCCGGCCTAAAGCTGCATGTTCCGCCTAAAGACGCATGTTCGGCCTAAAGCTGCATGTTCCGCCTAAAGACGCATGTCCAGCCTAAAGCCGCATGTCCAGCCTAAGGCCGCATATAAGGCCTAAAGCCGCATGTCCGGTCTAAGGCCGCATGTCCGGCCTAAAGTCGCATGTCCGGCCTAAAGCCACATGTCTGGCCTAGGGCCGCATGTCCGGCCTAAAGATGCATGTCCGGACTAAGGCCGCATGTCCGGCCTAATACCGCATGTCCGGCCTAAAGCCGCATGTCTGGCCTAGGGCCGCATGTCCGGCCTAAAGACGCATCTCCGGCCTAAGGCCGCATGTCTGGCCTAAGGCCGCATGTCCAACCTAAAGCCGCGTGTCCGGCCTAAGGCCGCATGTCCGGCCTAAAGCCGCATGTCTGGCCTAAACTTCATGTCCGTCCTAGGGCCGCATGTCCGGCCAGTCAGTCGGTCACGCCACACCACTATGGTATCAATAACAAGAACGCAAAGCAGCAAAATGTGCTCCCTTGTGGCCGGACAAGCGGCCTTAAGCCGGACATGCGGCCTTAGGCCGGACATGCGGCTTTAGGCTGGACATGCGGCTTTAGGTTGGACATGCGGCTTTAGGTTGGACATGCGGTTGGATTTTATGATGCACGCCGCTACAGACCGCTGTGACATACCTTTATTAGATTATCCACCTTTGGTATTATTCAAAAAACTTGAACTACTTTAAAAGTAACAAATTATTAGTTGTCTAGCTAAAACTCAACTAGACATGTGGTGTGAAGTTTTCGGTTAACATTCAAACAGGAAACCACAATGCTAATCAATTACATAAACGAACAAAAGTGTTTTAAAGTTTTTGTAGTTATCAAAAGCCGTTTTTAGGAACAAAAAAGCCATATTTGGTTCAGTTTTAATAACAACGCTTATATTTTACATGATTTTTTGGTTGTAATTTTTCTTTTTTTGTAAATTTTATGTATCTTTGATTAGTTTTATATTCTATAGATTCAAAGTTAAAAACCCCTAACTTTAAATGTACCAAACGTTAATACTGCAACAATCAGTTTTTTTGCTAATTTTATAACAAGTGATCAAAAATCACACGTGTAAATATTCACTAAAGAAAATCTATTCTTTCTGATTTGCTCTGAAGAATTCTTGCCGGTAGTTTTAAACCGTTTGCAGAAATGGATGGTGAATTTGAGCTACTTGGCCGAAGTCTTCTGGCTGCGAGTGGAGAAGACAAACCTTTGATTTCAAAAGCTTTAAGGGGTTGCATAATTCTTTAGTGTTCGCTTTATTTATAAATTTTTATTTTCCACTGATTTTATTCAAAATATCAAGCCATTATTGTGAATACGGTATGAAATTATACACTCCGATTTTTATTGCATATGTGTGTGTTTTAATTCACGTGTTGGATGTGCGCCGCCAAATCTGCCGCCATTTAGGAACCAAGGCGTTAAAGTAAAAAAAATTTATAATAAGACGTTTTAACCGTACATGGGCACGGAGGGTAGGGGGGTTAAACCCCCCCAAATTCTGAGAAGGGGGTTTAGCCCGCCCCCCCCCCCACTCAGAAGTGGGGGGAGAAAAGGTTACCCTCCAATTTTGGAAAAATGAACAAAAAATGTCTTTAAAATGACTTCTAACTGCCTCCAAACTTAAGTTTTGAGGACAAAATGAATGTTTTAAACAATAAAAAGCTCAAAAATGCAATAAAAAGGGCTTTTTGACCTAAAATTAGCGTTTTTAACCTGTTTTTCCTTCAAAATCGAAAAACGATATGGGTATAATGCACCCCAGAAAAAAAAACGATATGGGTATTTTGCGTTTTTCAGATAAAACGCCTCCCCTAATTTGGGGTTTAACCCCCCCACTCCGGACCAACTTGCCCATGTATGGTTTTAACTAATTCATAGTTTGTTTTTCTAACTTTAAAATTTACAAAAATGTTTTATAAAATATACACTCGGTTTTGCTCGACTTTTTTTACTCGACTTTTTTAAAGTATAAGTTTACGCGTTACTAAGCCTAAGAAAAGCCTAAAAAACAACCAAAACTTTCTTCGCGCAGCTATTTGTTAAAGTTTAGCTTGTTTTTAAGGCTTCGCTTAGACTTAGGAACGCATAGGCTTAAACTTAAAAAAAAGTCGAGTAAAAAAAGTCGAGTAAAACCGAGTTAGCCTATATTGCGCGCTGAAAAATTCGCAGGGAGCGCGCTAAAAATTGGTAACTGCTTTTATATTGACAGTTTTGCTGCTGGAGCAATATGCCCGACGGCGCAATAGACTATATAGTCTGCTTAGCTACTTTCTAAAAAGGAGATATCCGTGAAGAAAAACAACTCGATTTTGTTTTTATTTTTTTGTAGAATAAAAAAAGATTAACAGTTTTTGTATTATAAAAAATTATTTAGAGACGTAAATATGAGATTAACATTATTTAATTACATATAACTGAGTTAAAACCTTAGTTTTTATATGGCGGCGGTTTGGCGGCTATTTGGCGGCAGTTTGGCGGCTGATTTGTCGGCACGCATCCAACACGTTTTAATTCCACGTTACAAATCAGAACAATTTCGTGAAAATATTACAAATCTTCTACTAATGATTTTTAAATTGAAAAATAGTATATTATAAGCAGAAGTTAACACGATATCTGGTCTGCACACAGCAACGAGTTGTCATTATCACCCAGACGACGGCATTATTTTTAAATTTGTTTGTAACGAAGAGTAAAAGGCAATGTCTATAGAACCGGCGCGAATAAATCCTACTACCAATTCCCGCTTTCAGAAAAATATTTATTTATATTTGTGTCATAAGCTTCTTAGAAATAAAAAACCCTGCTTTTTTAGAGTTTAATGAGTTTAAAGTCCGTTTATTCTCTAGTTTCATCATGAATGATTTTTAAAATCAAACATTTAACAAAAACAGACAGGAACGATGGTAAGATCGAAACATAGAACATGAAACACAATACAAATAAAAGTGTGTGGATCTAAACACTATAATTTTATTGATTTTAACCCTGATTAAGCAAAGATAAATTTTTCAAACAAGCAGTGTAAAAATAAATTTTTTGATTTATTTAAAAAAGTCTATAAAAAAATTTTTTGAAGAAATTTTTAAAAACCTTAGAAATTAGATAATAATTGCGGTGCATACTCAAACTTTTTACTTTTTATTTCGATTTTTATAAATTTTTGTAAAAATATCTTGAGAGATTCAGGAGATATGACCCCCCAAAATGGCGCTTTTTTGATAATTTTGTACTTGAAAGATTGTTCATTATGTGTAAAAATTAAAGGTATAAAATATGCACTTAAAAACAGCGACTACTTTCTACTTTAATTTAATACCTTGATTGTTAAGATTGGTGGAGTATTTGTCGAGATATTACGTTTCTCGTTCAAAAAACCCTTGATTTTTTTTGACAAAAACACGGAGCGACGGCAGTGGTTTGTCGGGCAAACTTACAGTTTTATAAGCAAGTTTTAGCGCTTCTGAGCGAGCAGCGCGCTTGGTCGCGTTAGCAGTGAGTTGTATTTGCGTGTGTTTTATCGAGTTCTAACACTGGTTAATACATTTTTTTGATTTTTATCAGATATATAAATGGAAATTGTTTAGTGTTAAAGATTTTCACAAAGTTTTATGACGTTATAGAATCAATTTCAACAAATTAGCTCTTGGGAAATAATTGGTCTCCAATCAACGTAAAGATCTTCAATTTTTAGCTCCTCCCACAATCGTTCCCATAGAGCAACGCATATATGACGTGATAAAGATTACCATATGCCATTTCAGAGTTTTTAAAATCCTTACGTGAATTTTTTGACAAAAAATGTCCATTTTGGTCTTTTTTATTTCGAAACTAATAATTTTAATTTCAATGCTCACTTCAAATTTACCAATTTTTACTTAATCCTTTACAGGTTTTTTTTATCAAAAACTTAAGTTATAAATAGAATTAATGCACAATCAAATATGTTTTAAATTTTAAACAAATTTCAAACAAATTTTAAACATTTTGTCATTTTTTTAAAACTAATAACATCTAAAATAATTTTTTAAATACAAACTGGTGCTCGTGAACTTCTTAAGGCTAGTTCATACTTATGACAAATGTCCTTTGGACAAAGTCCAAGAGACAATTTTATAAAAGCCAAAACGTCCTTTGGACAAGCCAAAACGACCTTTAGACTTTTTCCTTTGGACGAAGTATGAATGCTACTTCGAATTTGTCTTTTGGACAAAGTCCAAAGGACAAAATCCAAAGGGAAAAGCCAAACGACAAAAAGTATGAGCACGTTGTCCTTTGGATTTTGTCCTTTGGACTTTGTCCTTTGACGTTTTTACGCTGTATTTGTCTTTGGACAAAGTCCAAAGGACTTTTGTGCTTTGGACTTTATCCAAAGGACGTTTTGTCATAAGTATGAACTAGCCTTTAAAAGCTCTTACCGCCTGAAAAGTCCGTGCACATATTTGTAATTATATAATTATTTTGACTTTTAGTTTAATTGTTCATAATTGCCTCCTTTACCTAATTTTTGTTATTTTGCAGCGGAAAAAATTGTGTTTAACACTGCCTCCACCGCCCATTCAAAAGATAAACCTCTCGTTAGCAGAAATTTTGACAACACGAAAAAAACCTACGCATTGCTGTCTTGAAAAGCCTTTAAGGTTTATGTGCAAAAAGCGTTTATGATTTTTAAGCAATTATTCGTGAAATTTAAGTAGAAATTAATAACAATAGTAGATAAACTTTCTAATTTAATTGAATTATTTCTTTCCTCTTTCTGTGTAAAAGTGGGGAGTACAATTATCAAAAATCAAAAAAGTGGGAATCTCTATTGAGAATAGTGTTTGCAGGAAACAAGTGTTTAATGAATGAAATAATTAAAATTAATTACATTTCAACGCTAAAATAACAGTCGGTTAGTAATCGTATTTGTTTATTATTAAATTATAATCACTTTTAATTAACTACGTTAAATTCCCTGCACGTAGTTTCTTGTGGGCGATAAAAAATTATTGACATGAAATAGTTCCCAAAAATATATAAAAGAAGCCAAACATGGTTGTAATAATAAATAAATAACAAACTAGTTTTAAATTAGTCTTAATCTTTGAATACTTTGGATAAAGAAGAATTTCAAATAAAGGTAAATTATTGGTGTGTCAATACAGTTTTATTCAATTTTAAACAAAAAAGTAATAAAATGAATGACGTTAATGACGTTAAAACTAGATACAGCTATAGCTAGATACGCTTCTAAAGTTAGATACACCTAAAGCTAGATGCGCAGTAAAAAAAGTAAAGTGTACAGCTACTTTAGAACCCATTTTAATCTGACTTCAAACTTTATTAATAAAAACCTCGGATAGAACTGACTCCTGCTATTATACCAAAAATATAATATACCGAAAAATGTGCAACTCCTATAGAATAGTTCGGAATAAGCGTCTTTCACTGTACGAGGGAGGGTACAAAAAAAAATTGAAAAAATCTTAGCTTTCCTAGTTTCTTAAGTTTAAACATATACTTCATAAAAATTGCTAGACGTCAAATGTTTCACAACGTTCAAGTGCTGTTATATAACACTTTGTGCTAAATAAATATATGTTAATTAATTAAACGTCATATTAGTTTGAAATCACCACTAAAATAGTATTTTCCTGAACAGTGATTTCGAATTAGTAAAAATAAAGATGAAATTTGTGCTTTTGAACTAATTTTAAACCTACATATGTTTTTTAATGTTTTGCTTGTAAAACTATTCAAAATTTAAAAATTAAGTTTAAAAAGTCCATTCCAAACTTTTATTCGCTGTACTATTCGCTCGCTGTTTCTCAATTTTCCCTCTACATATGATTGGCGCTAGTAGTTATTGTACCCTCTTCCTAACCCTCCATTATAATGGCATAGAGAAAGCCATTATAATAGCCATTTATTGATTTAATTTCCGTTCACATACTTACAAGTGTAATACTGTCCGGGGCGCATGAGTTTTTACGTGTGGGACAGTATTACACCACACGTGAAGACTCATGCGGCCCCGACAGTATTAGACTTGTGGAGTACATATGAAAAGAATTAAATCAATAAACAACCATTATAATGGCTGCCTCTCCATTTTAATAAATTAAAATGGCTACTATGCCATGCAATTATCATGGAGGGTTTCATTTAAATAGAGAGACTCATTATAATGGCCTTCTTTTACTTATTTTTTCTATAGGTATTGCACATTTTTCGGTATATTCTATTTTTTTGCTATTACTATGAAAATTCAATATTAAAATCATTCAAAAATCAAAAATTATTGTGTTTAAATACAAATTTAGGAATGTCTATCCACCCAGAAGGTCCGGATTTCAGCTTTTTTTCCAAATTTCTAAAAAAAAAATAAGGACATATATTTTAATCATTTTTTGTTTTAATGCCCAACAAACAAGTTGTGCACATAAGTAACATTTGTGATTTGATGTGTGCATCTTAAGCTAAATTCGCACCTAGAAATAGATGCACATCCGAACCTAGATACAGCTATAGCTAGATACGCTTCTAAAGTTAGATACACCTAAAGCTAGATGCGCAGCTAAAGTTAGATGCACCTAGAAGTAGAGTAAGATGCGTGCGTAAAATTAGATATTTTAAAAGTTAGAAACGGATCTTACGTTTGATGCTCATCTAATTGGATTCCCACAATTTAGATGGACATTTAGATGGACATCTAAAGGTAAGGTGTACAACTACTTTAGAACCCATTTTAATCTGACTTCAA